>JAZHYW010065526.1:0-87281 GCA_037355805.1 Ixodes ricinus
ATGCCACACTTCTCCTGGCCAAGATTCCAAGGGTGCAACGCGCGCAGTGTTGCATGCATGCCTTTATGGAATTTGTCTATTGCTCTCGCTCTGCACTATGCACAAACATGGCGGCGTGCCCTCAAGAAAACCGGGGGGCCGGGTTGTCCATACTCTAGTGTATATTTGGTGACTCTTCGCTAAATATGCGCACTGTTGGGAGTTGAGAGCGAAATCGGCTCGCTTGCCGAAATGGATATAGTCTTCGTACAAACACATGGCGATCTCAAGTCGCCATACACCTATACTTCCAATATTGCTCGTTCCCTTTCTTTATGGCGCCGTCAAGAGCTCGAAGTTGTTAGACTAATGCGAGTCTCGCCTATACGTTCACACCGGGTTTTTCGGACTTGGTGATTCGCGGATCCGCCGAAACGTCTCCCGTAAAATACAAATCATGGCTGAGGATGAGCGTCACAACGTCTCAAAACTTTGCTTGACCCGACTCTAGTGAATATAAACATCACCACACGCATCACCAACATCATCCATCCATGGCCGCAATATTGCGTTATAAATTCGAGCGTTAACTTCAGAGGGAAAATTCGCAGGAAACAGTTTACATACAAAACAAGTCTAGTTCCCTTCTAACGAAATCCTTGACACGGAAGTAATTTCTAAGCTCCATCGGCGAAACACCGACCTCGAGCGCATTTGAGACCCCTTAAAGAAAACATAAAGAAAAAAACAGTATTAAACCATGGAAAAAGAGAAAAGAGTGTTTTCTTTACAGCGGGCTTAGCATATGTTTGTACACCGCTCTCCTCCTCCAAGAAGGGATATACGAACCTAGTCTCCGCACAGCAAATACCGGTTAATAAGACGTCACATATAATCACATCGTTTATAGTGTGCGCCTTCCTTCGGTTTATAACAACGTCGTGCATATCGGGCTGCGGTTATTTGTATTCGAAGGCGTTGTAATTCGACACGCTGATATGAGATCACACGCCGTATAAATGCTGGAGCAACAGTTGTCATGTTGTCAAAACTTAGAAGGAAACATCGCCGGTGCCTATAATACCATTTATTGTGACGAACCACTGGCAGCAGAGGGAAGCCAGTGCGATTAGCGCTAATTGAAGGGGTACTCCAGTGATTTTTTTATGGTCGCTGATTTGCCTAAAAAATGGTCAACACACCGATAGACACGGCTGTACCAATCACCCAAGTATTCTGTAAAAAAAAATTGCGTTAATACATTTTTGAATTTCGGTTCTCATCGTGTTTCTAAAACCGAGAGCCCCTATACTGGCAACCCTGAAGTCCGACAACAAATACGGTACAAAGTGGGTTGTAAACCACGTTCCTAACTCATTAAAAGACGTTTGATGGTGGGAAAAGAATGCTTGAAAGCTCATCCACTGAGAAGCAGGAGAAACGCTCGAAATTCGCGACCTGAAAGTCTGTACCATTTGTGACGTCACACCATTGGAGAGCGCGCGAAAATTTGAATCTGGGTTTCGGCATCATCTTCCTTTGACGGTTTTCTCCATAGCTATTTTAAATTTCGAGACAATAAATAGCATACCGTGAATACCCGTTAACAGGCAGCTCGTTCTGTTTTCAAAATAAAAACCTCAGCGGCCCAAACATTTTCTTTTTCAGTTTTTGGTAGGATATGTCTAGCGAGACGCCCAACCATAATATATAACTACCTGCCTTTGATTGTGTATTTGAGTGTCTACAACTGTTGTTGTTGTTGTTGTTTTTTCTTCGTTGATGTAGGCGATCGAACAAGCTACTTAGTATGTCACGTGCGAAAGAGAGATTGGGATGGAGGGAGTTAAGCCCTAGGAAGAAGCCTTCGACTCAAATTGTTTAATAACTTATTTCATTGTAGGACTGGGATTGTTCCTAACGACATGCTTTATTTAGCACTAACCTCGAAATGTTTTGTAAAACGCATTTTTAAGGAGCCTGAACTTCGTTGTGAGACAAATATTTATGAGATGTTATTGTTCTTTTCTTAGCTTTTGTATAACTACTTACATTTTTTCATCGTCAGCTCTCTCCCCCCCTCCTCCCCCCCCCCCCCCCATTTACTGTAATGCCTCATGGCGCTGTAAGTATCTGAATAAATAAATTTAAAAAAAATCGAAAACATCGGCCCGCTGATTAGTGGATCCTTTTCAAACCCAAAGAATTCAATCCAATCCAATCCACTCCAATCGCTGCGGTTCACGGTACACAGTACACGCACACAGATGCGGCGTTCCGGCGCCTCACGTCGCCAACGTAAAGGAACTTTGGATAGCTTCACACTCCGGGTACTGTGAGAGTCTGTCGCCCGCGGTACGGGCTTGTTGGCTGTAAGCGGATGATGCCACTCAGCATTTGAGACTCCCCTGTTTGCCCAACTTCTTTTCTCAAACGCGTCCTCGTCAACGGAGGGCAAACAGTTCCTCGTATGCGTCAACAAACGCGGACTGAAGTCTCCGGAACTCCTCGGCCATCACAGCACCGACCTCATGGAGGATCACGTCGCAAAAGTACTACCGTATTTTTTTTTTATTTTTTTATTTTCGGTTTTATTTTTTTTTTTTTGTAACGACAAACGGTTTACACGCAGCAGGAAAGTATACATAAAGCGAGCTGGAAATGCGGAAGTATTCTGGAGAGGAAACTGAAAATAAAGACGTTATTTCCAGGGACATTATGAACTGTAAACGTTTCACTAATTTTATATACACCATTGCGCAAAAAAAAGAAAAAAAGGTGTTTGTTTGTTTATACAGCCGGAAGTTAATCTGCCTTCTGTCAGCTGCCACCTTTGTCTACTGGTCTGCGGAACGAGTTCTGATGTTGCGCAGAAGCTCACTTCTGTGGAATAACATTCACGCGTGCACACGCCCAGAGACTCGGCATCGCTGGCCTGCGAGGCAAGCGCTGAAAAGGTGCATCATTTGTGCAAACTCCGGTACGGACTACGGGCAACAAAACCAAACTACAGCGTGTAAAAAAAAAGAAAAGTTTTTTTGTTGTTGTTTTTTGTACCAAAAATAAACTACACATCGCCGAATGCTCAGTCCCCGTCCAAATGTAGCGGAGGTCCGACCCAGGTGAGAAAAGTTTCGAAGTAACCGTTATCTCAATCAAACGTTATAAGTGATTTCCTGAAAGTATCAATGAGGAAATGGGGCTTCGTTTTCGCCCATTTTCGGTAACTGGCCCCCATTCAGCTCCATGTATTTGAGAGCTCCCCGGAGCTCCCCGTCGTCCGCCATTTTGCAATTGAAAATTTCAGAATATCACTCGTTACAATTTTTTAATAAGATTACGGTTAGGTTTTAAACTTTGACGTCTGGCTCGGAGTTGCAGCGCTACCTTTGAGCGGAGAATGAGCGTTCGCCAATCGTAGTGCACTTTTGTATATATATATATATATATATATATATATATATATATATATATATATATATATATATATATATATATATATATATATAGTATTCTTTTTTCTTTCTCCTGGGGGGAGGGACACAGGAGCTGCGCATTGTCGAGTCTGTTTTCCACAGAGCTCGGAGTTGCCCCAACACAAAGACTGTTAACCGGATCCTTTCCGTCATCTTCCTTGTTCGAGCTCAGGACACACATTGAACAGGAGCACTGCGTCAGCGAATTCGGCTGACACTCGTGGTCAATCGGCACCTCACCGATTGGACACGAGCCGCAGCCGAATGCTGGCGCATTGTTCGGCTACGTCGGCCGAGCGCTGCGTCAGAAACACGCGAACACGTCATTCACGGTGTTGCTGACCCGCGGATTTAGTTCTAAATTAAACCGCTAGAGGCGCGACGGCAACTGAATTCAAACGCACGGCTGTAACCGAAATCGAACTGCGTGTTTGAGTTCTGCGTTCAAACTCGATTCTGTTGGAAACGAATGAGTTCTGAGTCGTGCACAGCTCCTGCGTGCAGGAATCACTAACGTGAATTTAATGTTTTCGCTGGTGCGTCGTACACACACTTGTACGCGTGGTGTTCTTGTCGGTATCCCATACGTGCAAGTAAGCATGCGCAAAGGCTAAGATGCTTGGGATACATTTGCGATGAAAAATATTAAAATGCTAACTTGCGAAGTTGGGTTATTTATTTCATAATATTTACCCTGGACCCGCATCCTTACGTCACGATCGCTGTGAATACCATGATTCCATCGAAGAAATACATTCTTTGCACTAGCAGGTCGATATATTTCACAAGAGCCTCGTGGTTTCATTATGCATCGTTCCTGTGCGCCTGACGCTCCCGTAAAAGGCTACACGGCGTGATTATATCATTTGGCGGAAGCATAATCAAAATTAAAGTCTAACCCCCATAAAATAAACGTATGTCACTGAAAATCCGATCGAATCGTTACAATTAAAAAAAAGTTATTGAAATAATATACAGAAACGTTCGGATTAATTAACACGAAGAAATTAAGCAACCACGACAACTCTACATGTTTATATAAAAAGTTATGCAGAAAGGCTATCACTGTTCAAGTGGGGTGATCATTATGATAATGATGATGATGCGGCAGTTCCCTTCGTAGCGACAAAACTCAAAAAAAAAAAAATGTGCCGGTTGTTATGACAAGAGCCAAGCTGCCGGACAAGCAGCGCCATCTCTCGCCAACAGCGAGAACAACTCGATATCGATAGTTTACTCTCGCCTCCGCTAGGTGGCTGGGCGCGCCCCGCTCAACTTGCTCTTCGATCTTTTTTGCATTTGGACGCACAAAAAGGTGCGGAATCGTTTCTCGGGTGTTCTCTCCCATAGCTGGCCTAAATATTCGCACTTATTTCACAATATACAAATAGAGTTAACCTGCTTCCACTCTAGAAAAGCACGAATCCAGTATCGTACTCAGGTGGTGAAAACAATTGACCTAAGCGTCAATTCAAAAAACCAAAAACATAAAAATTAAAAAAAAAAAGAAAAAGCTTAGGTTGCGTTTGTTTGGGGTCATTTTGATCATAACTCGATTAGGCTCTCCGAGAGAAACCGCAAAACGTTCTTTCTTTTTGACGGACTTTTTCTTTTCTTTTTTTTTTCGTCTGAAGAGGCATTTCAATACGATACGTTCCTTTCCACACCTTTCACTTTGTAAGAGCCCCGAATCAAACTTAAAATTTTTATTCTTGATAATATTATTGTTATTTGCTTCGCCACGTTAAATCTCGCCAGGAGTAAACTTTGAAATAGCAGTTTCATGCGAATATGGCAAATATCATTAAATATATTGTAATTTCTTGCTTCTATCATGTCCAGTGGTTGCTGCCGTTGTACAAAGCCGATTGGATTTGATCGCAGTCTACAAAATCGTGTATTACTTTTTTGTATCTTCGATGTGCTAATTGTAATTTTTTTTAAATTGTGTTTTGATTACTTTGTTATTTTGAAAACAACGTTGTCGGCGCATACCCCGTGGCACGTGATGAAACGTTGTCACGTACGTTTATTAATTAATTAATTTAAATTTCATTTTGCATGCTTATCAAAGAGCCCGATAATGTTAGCGGTAAAGCACAAAATTTGTACAAACCAATACATAATACCCACACGTATGCATAGATATGTTTTATTAACACAGCGTTGTGCAAAATTCCTTAGCTTAATTAAGAAACTGACTTGTTTTTATGTGTTGATTTGGCAATACTGATTACACTGGCGATGAAAGTATAAGTACCGAATCCTAAAATATCCGTAGCATGTGTGCTAAATAGGACGTGGAGGTGTACAACAGCAGCAGGTTTAAGACCATCTACTCAACCACGGACTTATACTTTGCAAAAACATAGCATCATGAACCGACATTGCGTTATATAAAGGACATAATTTGTAGTTGTTGTGGTAGTTGCTGTTCGCGCTGTTATTTTTATTGCTGTTCTCGTTAACGTTGCTTTCCTCATTGCAACTCAACTGAACACAAGCGTGTTGGTAAATTAAATAAATTCTTAAAAAGATTTAAAAAAAACAGAGGACGTATTTGTACTTTACGTTTGTTTGGTTTTTATCCTCGCATGTATTCGTATTTTATTGTTATTGTTGCTGCCGTTATCGTTATTGTTCTTACTGCTGTTGTTATGGTTGCACTTGTTTGAATTGAATTGTTGGTGTTGTTATGTAAAGGCCGGCGTCGGCAGCGTTCTAACGGGAAAATTCTGATTGGTCGTTAGGGTCATGACGTGAAAGCTACATGACATCGCGCGGGAATTTCAAACAACCCACAATGCCCACGTGAGGTCACGCGCGGAATGAGAGATTTAAAAAAAACATGACACGTATGCGAATTAAAGGTCGCCGCATGTCTCAAATGATTTAATTTTATAACGTAATTCACTTGCCTTAAAAAAACAATTGAAGAAGTTTAGGCGGGATTCGAACCCACGACCCTTCCGCTACGAGCAAAACGCGCTTCTGACTAGGCCTTGTTCGCCGCACTTGCTGCTCACAGACAGGAAGAGCACGAGAGGGGAATGAGGAGGCGATGCGACCGGGGCCCGGTAACGCTGTTGCGTTCCACTCCTAAAAACAAAACTTTAAAAGTCCTCCCAGTTTTTTTGTTGTTTTTTTTGTTGTTGTTGTTGTTGTTGTTGTTGTTGTTGTTGTTGTTGCAGCTGTTTTTATTATTACAGCTGTTTGGATTGGATTGGTTAATTGCTATTGTTACCGTTGTTTTTGTTTGTTTGTTGTTGTTGCTGTTGATGATGATGACGGTGGTGGTGGTGGTGGTGGTGGTGCATGATGATGATGGATGATGATGATGATGATGATGCTGTTGTTGCTATTGTTGTTGTCGTTATTACTGTCACAATTCTTATTGCTGCAGGCGTTTTCTTGCTTTTAATGCCGCTGCTATACTCTGTTTCACCTTATGATGGACCGCAGGAAAGGCTACAAGCGCGAACTCCTTGCTCTAGGGCACGTCTCGGCGGCACAAGCTCACGTGCATTAGCCCTTTCAAACGCTATGTACACAAATGTGTACACGTAAAACACTGTTGTTGTTTTTCGGGAATATATAGTATATGGAGTCGTTTGATCAATTTGAGCGGAATGGTATACTCTACATCTCGCTACCAGAGTTTGTGGAGCAAATATTAGTGCAAATTTTATTCACAAATCGAGTTTGCGGAGAAAATGTTTTCCACGATAAATGGCGAGCGATAAATGGCTGCCAACGCTATGAGCTCGTGCTTCTAGCCTTCGCTGCGGTACAACATAAGGTGAAACGGAGTATAGTATTGTTACCGTTGCTATTGTGCTTACTGTCATTGTTGCGGTTGTTATTGCTGCTACTGATCAACCTTGACGAGCTTCTGTTCCATAGATTGTATCGCGTACAAGGAGGGAAAAACACCGTCGTCCGCGCGCTTTTTTACAGACCGAGAAAGAGAAACCAAGTCCGGCGGCCTTGAGAAGGCCACTTGGAAAAGAAACAACGAACAAAGTTCAGCGGTCAACGTTGCCCCTAATGCGAGGCGGCGTCCCTTTCTTGAGTCACCCGACCGAAAGAAAACAAAGACCTAAACCTGCTGCCTCTCGCTCGCACCTTGCACCCGCAGATACAGAGAGAGCAAGGGCGTACACCCCGTAAGCTGTCAGTGCGGCGGAAGCTACAACTTCGTTGGACCTAGTCGTACCTCTGTCGTTCGCCACGTGATCGCACTCCAGCCCATAAGCAGGCTCAGAGAGCGGGGTCACGTGACGGGGGCAGGGATGCGGTCGATTGGTTCGGTGAGCACGTAGCTTCCACCGCGCTGTCAGCATTTTCCCGCGCACCGCCAGATGTGGAAAAAAGCCAAGGGCAGGCACGGTGCCGCGATAGCGGCCTGCCCGACCAAATCCGGTTTCTCCGTCGGCAAAGAAGATGCTTTCCAGCTGTCCGTCTCTTCCTGACCCCGAGGCTCGTGACAGCTGCGCGTCATTAGAGACGCAGAAGCAGGAGCACGAGCGAGTCGGGGCACGCGCAGTGACTCGCACGCGCTTCCTAGTAGCTCGGTCTGAAATAGATACCGGCGACAAAAGGGGATGTGCGTTTTGTTTAGGAGGAAATCGGAAGAAGAAAACTCGCAGACCGGTCATATTTGTTTCCGGTTCGAGACCAACGAAAACTACGCCGATCTGCGTCCTTGGAAGTTCTTTTGGGCGGGTACAACTTTCTGTGGCAAACCTTAAAAACCAACAAAAACAGCGCACGCAAAAAAAAAAAAGCTTGACTTTTTGCGGAAAGTTTTTACTTTTATCTTCGTGCGTTCACTTATAATATTAGCTTTATGTCATTAGCTATGTCATTATGTCAAAGCCTCGAGAAATGTGAGATAAAAAAAAAAAACTCACTAGCTCGCTTTTTTTTTTAAATTCACGTTTCCTTTTGCGTACGGCTAGTTTCATTGATTGTAATACGCTGCCAGTCAAGCCCAATGTGGCTTTGACAAGTCTGAATTCACATTCGCTTTGTCGTTTGCAACACATTTTTATTAATATTATTATAATTATCACTACTATATTATATCCTATTTCTTCTTATTATTATTATTATTATTTCCTATTTATTATTATTTATTATTGTTATCATTATTATAATTATTATTGATTCAATCGCCAAAAAGCGTCGTTTCCTCCTTTGACAACTAAATCTTGTAAGAACTACTTTGCGCAGCGCACGAATAATGCGGAAAACCTCCTTAGGGGCCACACAAAACGCTCCGATTTTTTTTCTTTTTATATAGTGGGCAAAATGGCTTACGTATTTCTTACGTTGCCGGGCAGACTCCTCTTGCTTCGTGATTGGTTCGTCGGCGTTCTCATCGGCAAATGCTGGAATCTCATTGGCTGCGGAGCGATAATGAGATGCTCGGGAGACGGGACTGGCCCCGCACTGCGTTTCTTAAGCCTAGCCTAGTTCTTAGACTTGGGTTAGGTGGCGCAAGCTACCGTACCGTTACAAAGGGTATGGCCCTTAACATCCATCCATCCATCTATCCAGCCGCGCGGTCAGGCCATCGTGCAAGAGACATTGTGCGGACACTGTCCGAGGTCTTCCATGTTCCATGTCATGTTAGTCATACAAAAGTGTCTATGGACATGTTCGAAGTACATACGTATGAAGCAAACATGAACGAGCTTGAGGAGTGTCCGCGAATGATTCAGTAATCATGTCTGGAGCGCTACATTTCGTTTCATGTACGATTAGTGAGACGGCGGCTTGGTGACCGCTCTTTTCGCGATTTATTTAGAAGTAAGCTCGATCCATATATTTGGTTCACGCTGTATAAATAGTTATTCCCCAACTATCGACCGATTGTTCTTCCGCATCGAGCATCGGAGCGCTCTACACGCAAGGCCGACGCATTGTTCCCCGATCACCTCCGTCGTCGTCAAACACTCCGACACAATGGAGGGCGCGAGGCGTCAGGGGTTGACGGCCTCGTGACTGTGTTCCGCTCTCACCTGGGTGTCGTCCTGCGACCGGTGCGTCATCTTGTTGATGGCCCGCTCTTCGGCCACGGCCTCCAACAGGTTGCCCTCGCTGTTGCACCGGATGGGCATGCCTGTCCCAAGAACAAAAGAAAGTTCGAGTTCGAGTTTTGTTTCTCAAACACATCCGTTAAATATACGTGTCAAAAAAAAAAAAAACGCTGGACGTTTTTTTTTTCTTCCAAATGCAGCGCTACCAATCTGAACCAGATGCAAATGTTTTAGGACTAACCGTCATCTTATTCTAAAGTGATAAGTGATTTTCTGAAAATATTCGTGGGAAAATGGCGGTCCGTTCTTGGTAACAACTCAGCTCCATCGCGCTCTCCTCTCGTGCTCTCGCCCAGTGTCTACCCGTATCGTATACGATGAGGGGTAAATAAGATGAAACGAAGAAAACCCTACGTGAACTAAAAGTAATTATACACCGCGCGACATCGCCACTTTACTGCGTTTTAAAGGCTCACTCACACATTTGCGTTCGGCTTATCCGGACTTTACAAAGTATTCTATTTTCGAAGGGAAAGAAGTAAAAATTGTATCCGTATACTGTATAGCGTTGCATCGCATCGCGTATTCGTCGCCCGAAAACGGCGAACGCGGTGGCGGAAAAACGCCCACGCCGGATCTCGAAGCGAGTGTCACACGGTCGGTTTCCGCGTCGACTCGCTGCGGCTGACGTCCTGTTTTTGCCGTTTTGTATGAAATACCGGCGTCGCGTTTGTGCGTCTGGTCACTGGTGAGCCCTGGAAATCACTACACATCCACATCACGCGCGACAGTCTGTTCTCGTGAGCATCTTTCATCTAGTAAGATGATTCTAAGGCCCGTTCACTCTCTTGCGACCGAGTAAGACCGAGAGACCAGACCGGTTTTTAATCCTTTTTGCGACTTCTTAGGACCGGATGCGCTGCAGCGGAGCTGGTCCTAAGAGATCGCAAGAGGATTAAAAACCGGCCTGGTCTCTCTCGGTGTTACTCGGTCGCAAGAGTGTGAACGGGCCTTTAGTCGAAGATTGTATGCTGAGCGAGACAACGGGACATAGTTGAAAAATCATTAAACACCACGCACAACGATTCTTTTTTTACAGCGGAGCTGTTAAAGGTTAGTTTCCCCAGGATCGTGTCCGTCAGCAAACAAATGATGACACAGAACTCTGGACAACTACCGCCATCTATGAGCGACGGCGGCAACCTTTCGAGCCTTTCCACTCTGGCTTGCCGAATTACTTCATTCCCATCGTAGTACAGCTTCGCTGGTCTTTGTTCACCGGAGTGGAAAGGCTAAAAGTTTTTTTAGTACACGATTTGGGGAAGGAAAGCGAAACCTCTCCCCCCCACCCCATAACCCGAACGCTTCCGACATCGCTGTTGCATAGCTCGACCGTAGAGACATTAGGAATCTCGAAACACATGAACACGCGAGCAAACGCAACGCCTTTTGTTCAGAAACGCCGCGCGACCCCCCCAACGCGCGTCGCAACAAAACGCAAAACGCATTCGGCGCGTGTGTGGACAGCGAGTGCTCACCACGAGTGCCGGCGGATCCTGTAACAATGACCCCTGGCTCTTCCGAGACGCGAAACCCCAGCTCTCTTCGGCCAGCGGACTCGCGCGAGAAACGAGGAACGCGAAACGTATTGAGCGAGCCTCGCGTCCGAAACTGCTCTTTCAAACGCGGACTGCGCAATCGAAACGATCTTTTTCTCACGGGGAATCGGGCCGACATCGTGACGGAGTCATTCGCTCGTGCGCATCTAACGACTCTCTCATCAAAGGGACACGACAGCTTGTCTATCGCGAGAGACGTTCTGCCAACAATGGGTAAAATAAAAAAATAAAAATAAAAGAAGTGTTGTGGATGTAAAATGCGCTAGGCACCTTCGCAAGTCCGACCTTTAAGGATCGGTAAATCATTCTTCTGTTGGTGTTGTTTTTTATTATTTTTTTATTAAACGTTTGAAGGCGTTTTGTTGTTTTGTTTTTGTTTGTTGTTATTTTTTAGCCACTTAAAAAGCATTTTCGCAATACTCCGGCGTTACTCTTCCGGTATGATCTTTGTTATCTCTAAACCTCAAATTTCTGTTGAGAAAGCTGTAAATGAAGGTGATGCGAATACCAACGTTAAAATTTCCCGGCGCTTTCTAGTATAGGTGGCGTCACATGATGTAAAACTTGCAGGTCGAAAAGTCAACCTCAAAACACAATATGTCCAGCTTTATTTTTATTATTCATTCCGCTAGACTCTATAATATAGAGTGAGTTTTCCCAGCGTTGGAAACAAGTTGTACTGTTCAAACTTCAACATCTGTCGTCATATTTTCACTGTGGCAAGCAAAGCCTTTCGGAATGATAATAAAAAAAAATAGTGTGTGCACGAAGTTTGACAGTTTAATATCGTCGCGAATAACGAATAGTTTGACCTACATTTTGAATACCAGTTGAGCCGTGTCTATTGATGCGTTGTGCCAATTTTAAGGTAAATCAGACACCATCAAAATTTCGCCGGAGATTCCTTTTAAGTGCAACGGCGTTTCTAGAGACACCAGACCGTGAGATCGTGTACGTCACCGTTCGATAGCAAAATGTAGCGAAGAAATCTCAATGGGCGAAAAATCATAAGCCAATTCAGTTTCCCCACCGAATTTCCGCAAGAAGCGTTCTCTAAGCTAGAGGCAATCTCAACTGGTGTTTTGTTGCAACCTATAAGCAGTTTAATGTATCCCTCTAAGTTTAGCGGGAAAGTATAATTATACACCGATTTATGATTTACGAAAAATTGGCGCGAAAACGCCGCCGCGTTGAGGCAGACCGCGAGCGCCGAGCTCGACGAACGTCTAAAGCTGCGCGGTCCGATATGCTAATGCAATGCATCATCCAAAAGACAGTCTAAAAACACTGTCCAAGGCGTTTTTTTTCTCCCTTTATCAAGGTCTGGTTACGCTGGTCATACAATAACAGTCTGCAACCATGTTCAAAGCATGTATAAAGCAAACATGATTACAAGGTTTTTGAGGAGTGTCCGATTATACAGGGTGTGTTTTTGTTTTTTAAGCTTTACAGATTTGTTTAAAAAAGCCACTGGTGAGGTAGTATACGGTTAGGGGACATTATGTGGGTGGCTAATCTTTGCGATAAGTATGCTAATTAACTAAAATTCGTTAATGAACTTTTTAGTTAGTGAAAATAAACATATGGTTCCAATTAGAAACTTGCTCAGCGTCATCGCAAACCACTAAATCGACTCTTTTAGAACGACTTGAAGCTCGTGGGAAACTCGGGGGCGCACCGAAGTTACCACTCGTGAAGCAGGCGCAAAGCTGGCAGTGGCAAAACGCGGATGATTAGATTATCATAGCGTTCTAAAGTCGTTCTAAAAAGAGCTGATTTAGTGGTTTTCCATGACGCTCCGCAAGCTTCTAATTGGAACGATATGTCTATTTTGACTAATTGAAAAGTTAATTAACCAATTTTAATTATTTAGCCGGTGTATCGCAAACATTATCCATCCACATAATGTCCCCCTGGCCGTATAACTCACCTGCACAAACAGCATAAGTGTAACTTTCACGGCATTTTTTAAACAAATCTGTAAACCTTAAAAAAAAAAACTATTTCTGTCATTATGTGTTTAGCGAACACTGTCTTTTTTTTTTTTTTTTTCGATGCGCGAGCAAAGCAACTGCAGCTTAAAGCAATAGCCAGAGAGAAGGCGTAGTAGTATTTTATTTGTTTTTAATGTTCCGTTTCTTTGAAATATCATGTGCATATATATAGTGACACGAGCGACCAAAAGCATCGTTGTGGTCGGTTTTCCACGATTGGCCTTTCCTTCAATTATGCTTCAATGGAATAAATGTCTCTCGTGCTTCTAAGAATTATCTGCGGAGCACCTATAGTTAATTTCTTTCCTAACTGCTTTTTCCATGCAATAGCTCCCAGTCGACATGTTCCAATTTTTTTTATATGAAATGATTTTTTTTCCCACTTCCCTTGTTACTTTTCTACCGCTTAGCTGTTTCTCAATTTCTTTTCACAACGTACCTGCTCCACTCCGCATTTCTTTCCTGCTACTTTCCCAATTGCATTTCCATTACTCACTACTCACTTCATTTGTTATGATAACCGAACTTTTTTTTTTCTATAACAATGTTTATAGAACCTCAATTCGTCCTGTTGAAAACGCCGTGGAGCTGTTAGATTTCCCACCAACCGCAAAACAAACAGCAAAAGTGACATGCGCCGCGCCCTCGGCTTATTGAGCTGTCACCGGTAGATTTATAAGGCCGACAAATTACATTCACGCCAATAATTGCAGAGTTGTGTTTCAACCAAGGGCAACGAATAATAAATAATAATAATAATAAAAAGACTGGCGCTTTTAGCGAAGCGGTTTCAGCTACGTCGAGGTCGTTATTGTATTCTCACTACAGGGGCACTCATCAATACCCTCATAGAATCCCAACAGCTCGCATTACATCATCAGTAGTGGTTTGACGTCCTTGTATTCAAAACAGGTTTGTGGAGTAAGTCGACAGGCCAATTTCGGCACTCTGATTGGCGCGTTTTCACGAATGTCACGTCGGCTGTTGTACGGGGAGAGAGAGATGGGAAGGGAGGGGTCGAGGCTTCACTCTAAAAAAAAGTCTGTGCGTCTATTTTCACGCACAATACTTGGAGAGCCAATCACCGCAACTTACGGAGGCAGCTCAGCAAATGACGATGCCGAAACATATGTTTAGACCAAAAAACGCAGTCTGAGTTGTGACATTATGCAATGCAAGCGTGACGTTTTGCATTGCTTAATGTCACAACTCAGAACACGCCAATTTACGCGCTAGCCTGAAGCCGGTTCCCAGATCTGCTTATGAGCTCAACGGGTAGGCATATCTAGCAGACGGCTAAAGGCTGCTGTTAGGTAATACAGCCATTTGCAGTTAGGAAGTAATACAGATTTTTCCGAGTTGCACTTCATTCATTTCGCAGGCAGCCTTGTTTAATGTTTCCGGTTTGAAAATGATAGGGCACGGAAACCCCTGACAGCTACTTCAATTGAAACCAGCCTGCGCATGAAAAGAGAGATGTATAGAAACGCTCGCGTGTAAATAAATGCAAATCCGTCGACAGTTGCTTTTTTTGTTTCTGTTGCTTTCTTTAGGTAGCGGTTTCATGAAAACAAAATCTGTAAACACTCACAAACAACCGCAACGGGCGTTGGCTCTGAGGGTCACTACACAAATATGCGCGGAAATGCGCGCGGCAGGGTGTAGCGATCTGATCGAAAATTCATTCCCCTAGAAAACCAGTTACGCCTCCGCAGGCGCTCCAGAACACGATCCATCATAAAAAAACGACAAAAGAACGCCCCAAAGAACACACACACAAAAAAAAACACTACTAACATTATCACGTAATCACGTATACATAGAATAAAAAACGAAACAAGACAAGCAATACATTAGCTAAACAAACGAGAAAACTGCGAAAACAGGACGCGCAGCGCGCCGTGGCCCGTATACGCCAACCACAGGTTACATGCAAGGGGTTCTTTGAAAGAATTAGAATGTTGAAATGACGGAACCTCTTTTTTCGGCATTTCGACTAATGAGTTTGTTTCTCTTTCATTTAAAAAAAAATGATAAAGCAGTATGGTTTATCAGTCAAGAAACAAGTATGATGAATCTTTTAAGTAACAGTATATGGGTGATTCATTCAAGTAATATTGTGGATTATTTTTGTTAGAAAACTATGGTATGTGGTTAATTTGTCAAGTAATAATACTGCTAGTTTTTCAAGAGTACTTTTTTTAAGATAACAATATCGTGAATTTAGTAGGTAGCAATTAAGATAATTTATCAAGTGGCAAGACCACTAGTTATTTTTCAGATAACAATATGGTTTATTTTTCAATTAACAGTATGATTGTTTTTTTTTCCAAATAACACTATGGAATTTTTTTTCCAGAAAACCACAGTGTATGATTAATTTATCAAGTATTGTTTGTGTTTCGGGTAAGATTACTGTTTTTAATTTTCTAGATAACAATAGTTAATTTATCATTTAGCAATATTGTTAGTTTTTCAAATAACAATATTTATAACTTTTCAAAGGAAGAACGTTGTTAGTTTTTCGAATAAGAGCTATATACGGTGATTTCATTTTATTTAACAGTAATGTTATTTTTTCAGATAATATGGTTAACTGATTAGGTACCAGTATGGGTTACTCTTTCTCTCAGATAACAATATGGTTTATTTGTCAAGAAAAAAAGATATAGGTCAGTTTGAAAGCAACAGATTAATTTTTCAGGTAGTAATATAGTCGATTGATCAAAATAACGTTATGCGTAAGGATATCGTTTATTCTTCCTGTTTGGAAATGATAAAGTCGCGTAATAATGGTTATTTCTTGAAGTAAAAATTATAGTTTTTTTTTCTTCTAGTGAATCAAGAAACCAATTACACGTGTAGACATCCTACACACACACATGCATTACTCTTTTTCTTTTCGGTTTGAATTAACAAGTTAGTTACTCCTCTTTTGGAAATGGCACAGTAGAGTACCCTCAAAGATTTTCAAAAACTGGCAGTTTGTAATTTTGTTCATTACGGAACCAACGTTTTTTAATCACGTAAACAGTCATAATCTATGATCTAGTAAGCAACGCATACATCCAAAAATGCAAGAAGACGCAGAAATCACACGGAAGTACACTTAAACATACATAACAAAATACACAAGTTGGCATCGCACACGCACCCAACAAAACATGCATGTATACACAACACAAGTCATATTTATCGTATAAGAGTGCAAAAATAAAAAGCCATCCATAAAATTAAATAAAAGACGAACACGCAAAAACGTCAGTCGCTTCCATCGCCCCTCGCATGACCTAGAGTTTCAAATTTCCCCTGAAACTTGATACAGCGCGTGTTTCCTTATCGCAGAAAGCGACGCATTTTGCCCAGATTCTCCCATGAACCAGGACGGGCCTGGCCAACTTTTGGCCCCGTTTACGACGACAGAAGAGCTGGAAGCGGACGCCATGCCAGCCAATCAAGCGCCATGACTGCATCACGTGACCAGATCACGTGACTATACGCGCCCCGAAACGGCAGCAAATGAAAACATACTTCGCCACCCCCGTTGCATGAGACAAAGCTTTCCTACGCTATTAAATCTGACGGATCTCTCGAGCAAAGATGTACCTGGCGTCGCCACTTATGGTCTAGATCCCCAATTCCCTCATGAACCCAAGAAATCATCACTGATGTAAGAAAAATTATCCAAATGTGCGAATGAAAACGCATTCCACGTACGGTGCGAAAATTAGGACAGAAGAAGGGGGTCAAAAAGCAAACGTGTCAGTGGTGGTCGTTGCTTTTGTTTGTTTGCTTTCCTCTGTGTCTCTTGACCATAAATACCGGTCCTCTCAGTATGTTAAAAACGTAGTGGCAGGGAAAATGACATAAGGCATCTGCATTTCAATGTTGTCTTTGTACTTTTATTATTGCAGTGTTCGCATTACTTGTTTCGTTGCGAATGTATTATGGTGTACCACTGGACTGGTAAGGCGTTTAGCTGTTGGTGGGCATCCTCAACTCAAGAATAAATAAATAATTAAATAAAAGAATAAATAGCTCGATATTTAGGTTCCGAATGGTCTATGATTTGGGGGGGGGGGGGGGGGTGCGAATGCCGGTTTCAACCGAAAGCACCAAGTCATTTTCGTCTGCTTCTTGCAGAGGGGTTACGATGATGTCAGAACGCCGAACTCTTATTGGCTGATTGAAAAAAAAAATAGTGGGTAGCATTGAGGTCTACCCACTAGCCTTTCAATCAGAGCCAATCAGAGCTCGGCGTCGTTCTGACGTCACCGGAACTCCTCCGAAAGAAGCAAACGACATTGCTCTCCGCCTATGGATGGCACTGCGTTATTCGATCCGAATCGGTATTGGCACACCTCTACTGTAAATTCCAAGTTAGTTCTCTCGGGAAGATTTAGATATTGCGCTTGCCACTGGGGTCCTTAATTTTCAGTTAGCAACACGATTGGCACACACACACACACACCTTTGCACGCAAACACTTTTTTTTCTCTTTCTTTCTCGCTTTCTTTGGACCACACATGGCGGCTTCCGAGATGCCGGATATGACGTCACATCCGACGGTCCGAATTCGCCACCACTCAACGATTGGCGTGCGACATTTATAGAGTGCCACCATTGCTTTCCCAAACACAGGCTCCAGGACGTGACGACCGAACCCCTCGGTTGAGAAGCCGTGCAGGGATATATCAGGACCAGCCAGGGTAAAACGCAATCACTGTCGGCTCAAACGAAACCAAAACAAGCAGGGTTCCTACTCGTCCAGCCGAGTGTTGGCAGATGACGCAGGATATTGGCGCGGGGACTTCGGGGCAGGCCCGAAATAGACGACCCGGACCCGGATACTTTGGGGGGCGATATATAAACTTGGAAACCAAAACAAATGCACGGCACGGGCTGTACGAGAAAGAACAAAAATGTGACGCCGCGGGAAGCGACACATCCTCCCAAATTGCTGGAAGCCATTAGGAAGACGTTTACAAACGACTCCCCGACGCGATTAGGTATCGGGAAAACAAAAACAAACAAAAAATGCTACAATGAAGTCACGAGTTTTTTATTATTCATTTCATTACCAAACATCCGCAGCGAAGGAGGTATAGCAACTTTTCGCTCCCGCGATAACTATAATCGCCTCGCTGCATGCGTTCGAACAGAGACCGGCACACTGTTTACAAAACAGCTCCGCGTTTGCCCACACTGAGCACTGCGCAGAAGCGAGATTTGCGTGACTTGAGCGTCTGCGCAAGCGCCGACAGCAGCGCCACCGCAGCGGTATGACGTCAGAACCGCGGGGCGTGGCTTATTATGCTAACGCTTCGGGATAGGTTCTTCGGCGTTCTTCTCGGCTAATGACGCAATCTTATTGGCTGCGGAGATATAATGAGATGCTCGGGACTCTTGTGTTCCCAAGCATCTCATTAACGTTCCACAGCGGCATCATATTGCGGCATTAGTAGGTAAGGAAGTCGAAGAGTGTCAGCCGTGTACAGTATACACGCACGTGCGTCAACCGGGCGAAAAATGCCGAGTCACCGGGCTGAGATCGAGAGCTGCTAGTGCGCATGCCCAGAACGCCTTCCACAGTCCAGTACACAGACGCGGCGGCGCGCAGGAGGCGACTGTTGTAATGGTTGACAGATTTGATGAAAGGGCACGACCGAAATAACCATGTTGAATAAACCTGAAGACTAATTGTGCACGTTTTTTTTCTTTTCCTGAAAGATATTGGCGTTCTTTATCCGCTTTAAAACGCTTGTTTGGAACGCAAGATTTCAAGAAAATTTGCGGTTACCCTTGGAAACGACGTATAAGTTATGACGGAGGTCATTGCACTTCAACCGCGGGACGGGTCCTTAAAACCGCTTTAAAGCGACAAGAGCCGCTAAAAAACTTCACTTCCTTCCACGAGAAGCGTGCATGCACAGCAAAAGGCGCAGGTACGCTCGTCTGTGAGGACAGGTCTTTAGACGAACAAGCAAGGAAACACTTTAGCAGACAGGAACCGTTCCTGTGCCTGGAAAGCATCACCAGGTGGCGACAGAAGCACTTGTCGGTGAAGGGACGCCTTTTGACGTCGTCAGGTCCGCAAAGTCGCATGCTATGGTGACAAGCAGTCAATGCAGGGAGGGTGTGCCACAGAATTATCTGACATGGAGCCATAGACAGTGACCGCCAGTCTAACGCTTTGTGACTTTGACCGGGACCAACAAGGTTAAAGCGCCTTCGTACCCTGCTCTCTCCTCAACGGCCCAAAGTTCTCTATTTTTATGTTGATAGGCAGATCTGTGCCATCCGATAGTCCCTTCCCGGCAGTCGCTTTTGCCTCTGCGTTCCTCTTTGGCATTTCTGCTGTTAGCGTATTCGTCCTAAAACGGTCGTTCTCTGCGGTCGGATAGAGGAAGCTTTTGTACGTACTCTTCTCGATGATGTGCCTATTCCTGCTCGGTTTCCTTGTTTTGTAGCTTTCTGCTCCTTCGTTTTTTTGAGCCTGTTTTGGAGGGGCGGGTGGAGGGATGTAGACTGTCTTTGCTAAGACGAAACCACCGTTGGTCGAGTCCCGCGTGCAGATGTCCAGATAACGACGAAGAAGCTGTGCTTCTGAAGCACGTGAGCGTGAGGAGCCTTCAACTGTCCGACAAGAATGAAAACAGACAAGGTTGGGGAATAAGATGTGCCTGAGCCCATGGAGCGCGAGCTCTTAACCATAGGTAGGGTGTCTCCTTCGAGACTGTGTCCTCCAGGCTCCCCAAACGAGAAGGTTCGAAGAGAAACCCAGGCGAGCCTTCATTTATAAATGTACGTTTACTTTTAAGAACTTCGTACCCGCTAACGTGTCAGCAGTATCCATCATCCGTGATCTTTGGGTGGAAAATCTGCTTCGATAAAATAAACAGTTTTGTGCGTATCTCTCTCGTATTAAGCCCAGCGCAAGCGCCAACTGCAAAAAGAAAAGAAAAAGAAGTATTGCTAGTGCACTGCATGGTTACAACATAACAACAAATTATGTCAAAGGCAGAAGTGAAAGCGCAAGAAAATGAATTTGAAGACTGCAGTCATTAGCTTGGCATGTCACCACTCACCGAGGTGTAGATTCCTTCGGTCACGTCTGTTCTTCCAAAAAAACGGTTTTACGTAGAAAAACCGTGGGAAAAAACTGCGTTAAACAAACAAGCTTTAGACCCGCAACCACAGGGGAAGAGTTTATCTGCTCCGCTCGCAACTGGACGTTAACGCGCAGTCGCACAGGTACACATTCATTTCAGGGCGCTGCCCAAATTCCAGCTTGTAGCGAAACAAACAAACAATCGTGCAGAGAAGTGCACGTGACGGCACCCTGATGACGTGCAAAAAAGACGTCCCGTCGTGGGAACATGCGGTGGCAGATACAGTTAAAAAGCAAGCGGGTTGACCCCCCCCCCCCCCCCCCCCACACACACACACACAGACAGAAAAAAAACAGGAAAATAATGAAAAATAAACATTAACAAGAACAAAATAATATTTAAATAATATTGTTCTTCTTCTGTTGGTAAACAGTGTTGTTTGTTTTGCCAGACACATAGTAAAAATATGAGAGGCCTCAGCAGATTCTACGCTTGCAATAATTCAAATTCGGAAAGAAAATACTTGTCATTTTGCACAACCTTTTAAAAGCCAAGGTGTTCTGCCAAAGTCTTATACCAACCGCAAGCTTATGTGTGTCGGCCTTCTTCTTTAAGGTCAATGGGACTGTTCTATATGTTGGTGAACGCTCCAAGTTCTCGCCTCTGACCCGAATTGAAGACTTATTTGCTAGTTTTTCGTCCTCTGCAAAACGTTCACGCATTTGAATAAAAACAAAATAAAATAAAACAACTTAGTGATGTAGAAATTGTCAAGGGAATGTGGGTTTTTACATTGATCAGTATTTTTAAGTATATAGTTATTTTTTAAGTGTTGGGAAGTAAGTACTTTAGGTACATTGTACTTTAAGTACTACTTCACGTAGGTTTCAAAAACTTGTACTTTACTTAAAGTACATTCCGTGAGATGTTCATGTACACAGCTCTCGACTTCAAAGTACATACCCTGAATTTTGTCTTGCTAAATTTGTATCGCAAAATAATGCTTTGTCAACTCTGAAGCAATACTGGGAGGGATATTCAACTCTCACCAGACACGCGAGAAGACGACGGATCGCTCCAAGAGGAGGGAAGCGTCACATCGTCCAAACGACGTATATCGTGGACGGCGTCAATGGGTTATCTTCGTGTGAAAACCCGCTATCGCCTTTCGAGACGTCATCTGGTCATTTCTCTCAGTGAAGTAATGGCGGCTGTAAGACCGACAACAAGTTGACCGTGTAAAATAAACGTTGACTGTGTTAAATAGTTCGTCGGCGAGAGTAAAATAATTACTCTGTGGCCATTTGACTTTATCCAATATTTGCCGCCATTTTCACAAATACCCTGGCGCAGTTCCCATCAGTAAGAAAAAAATACATAAACCGTGTAGGGTAATGAAGGGCATCATGAAAGCTTGTGTTAAAAATTACTTGCACTTTACTTTGAAAGTACATTCCATTTACAGTACTTTACTTGAAGTTCATAACCTTTTAACATTTTACTTACTTTGTACTTCAAGCACTTTTTAGATGTGCTTCACCTAACACTGACCTTTTTGTTTCTGTTGTGTGTGCGGCAGAAAAGTAATGAGACTGGCAACACTGTGCACGATCCGACAATGCTGCTGCTTGTCCCTTCACATATCAGTTAGGTTGGCCTCTCTACTCAGTAGAACCCCTCTATTCAGTTAACTCAGTATAATTTTGAACTTCGCTACAGTTGTTGCGCGATTGTTGAGGGCGTCTCAAGTAAAGTTGTGCTTGTGAGGGTGCGCTACAAAAATAGAGCGGCAAAATTGTGAGCAACGTTGTGTCATCAAATCAAAAATCAAATCAATGTTCTTTTTTTTTTTTTTTACAGTCAGGGGATCGTTTACAAAGAATTTGTGCCTCCAGGACAAACTGTCAATCAAACTTTTTTATGGGGAAGTCCTTGAAAAGCTCAGGAAGAGGGTCGCACGTGTCCGACCGCAGGCACTGCATGCACTTGGATGCTGCACCACGACAACGCCCCACGTCACACAGCAATCTCCATCAATGAATTTTTGGCAGAAGGAGGCATTCCTGTGGTTCCCCAGCCCCCCTATTCGCCGGATCTCAGTCCTTCTGACTTTCCCCGCCTCAAAGACCACTTGAAAGAGCGCCATTTTCGAACTTTGGAAAATATCCAGAAGGATTAGGTAACCGACGAGCTGACGAACAATGGAAACATCGCCTCCATCGGTGTGTAGCTGCCCAAAGGAACTACCTTGAAGGGGATAACCTTGATTTGTAAAAAGAACAAAATTCATGGTTAAACGATTATCAGTCTCATTCCTTTTCTGCCACAGCTAGTACAACTGGGAAGGCATGCTCCTGTTGGGTGGGCATCACCAATAAACAAACAAAGAATACATCAATAACCATATACGTTTATCCTACCCTAGGAGGAGCTACAGATCTGCTTATACACCAACTCATTGTCTATAAGCAGAAGCACTTGTCCATAAGAGCGGTAGGCACCACGCATGCGCAGAAACCCGTTTTCCGGAAAGCGAAGTCATTGAGCATGCGCGCAGTCACCTTGCCAAGCTATCCGCGGCGCGTAACGTCACAAACAGTTTGTACACACAAAAAAATGCTGAGTCATCATCTGGCCATTTTGGCTAGAGATTATCTGTACCAACGCTGAAGAGCTCTTTAGTCTTAATTAGTCTACGCTTCAAACACACACAAAAATAGTACCGGGAAGTGTGAGATACAGATTCTGAAAGTCTGCATTTTTCTGTCAAACCAATTATTTTTTTCTAGAGAAGGGCAATAGAGGGTTGAGGGTTACTATTTTTAATTATTATTATCATTCTTATATTTCCGACTGCCAACAAAAACAGAAACGGTTTGACATCATTACGTCCAGCATTTACCGGTGGGGTTCAGAAACTTGCCGCAATAGTAAAAAAGTTCTAAAGTGGTTCTTGAGTTCGTCTCTTCATACCGCAGATTCAATCTATGCGCACACGAAGCAAACGCGACCAAATATCGCGACACGCCCCTTTTCCCAGACAGATGCAAGGAAAGGGCAAGTTGCGATGTTTGATCGTGTGTTAACAAAAAACAAAAATCATACATGACTGTAATTTTTTTTTTATGGACATTTAGAGGACTAACTTAAACTACCCTGCACAAAGCTTCAAACGCGATTTTTATTTCAAGCGAGCAATCTGACAAAATCAGAGTTCAAAACGAGAACAGTCAGAAACGTGTTTGTATTTATCTATATTTTAATTTAATAAAGTTTCATTTGGAACTTTAGTAGGGGGTTTAGAAAGTTTTGAAGAATACAGGGTGAACAAATCAAACTAGGCAGATTGATATACACATATGAATTATAATGCAACGTAACACACAATATACAACACACATATTTCAAATAAACAAATAAAATAAAAATACAGAGAACAAGCGTCCATTTCTCCGCGTTCGTTCTTGGTCTCCGATTTTTCATGCATGTATAATATCAACCTCTCGTACTCTGTCGTCCAGTTTGAAACGCTTTCATAACCTCGAGTCCACGATCCGCCTTACGAAAGGACATTTGCCACTAATGACCGCAAGAATTTTCGCTTTCTTTTTTTTCTTTTCCTTTTCGTTTCTTTCTCTCGTTTACACACGCCCGTACATCATTCAAGGCTGCGGCGGGGTCAAGTTAGCAACCGTATGTGCAACTCAACTTCCAAGGCACTCAAAGCCCGCCCATCGCGCACACTGTGATTTTCCCAATGATGTGCACACCTAATATCATTTTTTTTGTGTGTTTTTATTATTATTATTATTATTATTATTATTAATTAAATTTAAGACGAACTTCTGAACATAGGGACTTCGCAAGCTGAATATTTCCGATTTCACACTGCCTAATTTAACAATTAGCACGATAAAAAAGAAAAAGAGTGAACAAAACTAGTCGTGATTATGTGTAACCTCCGCTTCGATGATCAACTTCATAATTAATTTAAATTATACAAAACAAAACAAAAATTTAAAAATCAGCTCGGTGATAAATAAGGTACTCAGAGAAATCAGCAAAAATATTCAAAATCGCCGATCTCTTTTAACAACGAACCGTCAACGAAACAGCGAACACATCAGATCACAACCGGCGAGAGGAGCACAGCGTGCATCTTTGGAGTGCACTAACCTTTTCCCGCTGGGATCGAAGAGTCGACGGGCGGGACTGGAGTCCACGCACGATCAAACGCAAAACGAGCGGCTCGTAGTACGCTTCGCATTTCCGCAAACCGATAAGAGACGAATGCACTCACCCAATCCCAGAAAGGACCGCATATTGTAATCCACTCGAGGCGGCATCGGAGGCTTTTTGCCGAAGCCCAAATGCTTCAGTATCTTGGACATGATGATGGGATGTCACCGTCTCGAGCACCCGAGTGTCCGGCTGATTTTTTAAACGGCTAAGCCTACGGTGCACAGACTTCCTACGCGTTCACAGCGGAGACGGGCCCATGGGAGAAGACTGGAGAGCGCACAGAACCCGTCCGCAACGACGGTTTGTTGTCCCGTGTTTTTACGCTGATTAAAAACACGGACGGGGCGACGGATCCGACGTTGGGATGGTCGCGGATACACAGCTGGGATGTTACCCGATTTGGCCGCTTGGGACGCGATGGGTGGGATGCTGATTTTATGGTGTGATGGGTTGCTCATAGATGACGCTGCACGCCTTGAGAGAATGTAGTGTTAGATATGCTCACGAGGTGACGCAAGGTACCGTATCACTTAAAGGTTCAAAATTTAGGTAGGGAAAAATTGTTCTTTGCTTTTATTCACATTTTGAAACCTATATATAGTCTGGAAAACAAATTTAGGTGCCTTCTATTGTTTTACCGCGTTTTGAGACTTTATTAACCAATTCAGAGGGGGCGCCACCCGTCGAACATGCGCAATGCGCGCAATGAGCGAATGAAGGCAGGAAGGTGCGCGGAGGATACTAAACGTACACATTGCGTGAGAGCTGGAATTTCAAACTTATTTTCATTAGTCGAGATGGACGACCTTTTAGACAGCCTGTCGTCGGACCTCCGAGTTTCGACGGACGCGAACAGCACTGCCGCGCAGCATCCGAGGTTTGCCTCGTACAAAGTCAAATACAGCGCCTCTTCGCAGTCGGAAAGACGACGAGAATTTATCGAGAAACAAAAACAGTGAGTGCTCACCAACAATTTGTCGTTTTTGTCCTCTGCATGCAGCACCTTGAATGCAAATCTAAGTGCGCTCAGAACCACCGCAAACAACTGGACAGTAACGTCTTTGATTTCTCTATTAAAGTCACGTTTGCTAGTACTGATTGTAAAGCTTCTTTACATTACTTGTGTTTTAAAGATCGAATTTTTTTTTTTTTACCTAGGTGGATGTTGTTTTCTGTGTTAATGCATGCTTCTTACATGCAGATGCGCACTCTTTCACGTTAATCTTGATGCAAGTCAAAATTGCACCTTGCACCGAGCTTCAACTCACATTTTTGATCAGGGCTGAAATGGTTCAAAACCCAAAATCACGAAATTTTCATTCTGTGCAAATGTCCCGGCATATGGACAGACAAATACGAAATGCGCAATCTGTTATCCCCCTTTCTCTAATGCCCAAGCGCGGATCCACTCCTCTGGGACTGCCAGCCAAATAGAAAGGTTGATCATCGTTGATCAGAATAGAAATTTATATCAACCCGTGCTTTGTGTCAAACCTCTTTTTCAAGTGTCCAGAGCTTTAGAGCTGTCTACCAAAAGCATTGAATTGGGGAAAAAAAAAAAACAAAAAGAAACAGTGGCTAGGCTGATCTCTTACAAGCTGACCTCCCGATTTAAAGAGCTCAGCTGCATGCATCTCTCCCTCATCGAAGGTGCTGGATGTAGTTTAGAATATCCAGCGCTTTAAAATTTCACCCCTTTACTTTTTAAAGTTCTGAGCAGAAAGGGAGCTTCTAGCTCATATTCTTGTAATGCGCACATACTATCATATCAAATATGCTTGACATTTTTTATGACCATTGCACACTCGTGTTCCAGACGAGGGTGAACACGCAAACGTGAACCGATTAGTACTGCAAGCACCTACTAGCGGCGCCTGGGCAATAAAAAGGAATGCACCGTTGCAATAGTGTGTGTACCACCCCCATTCTTGGCTTCAAATGCCGCTTCCGAGAGCTTTTCGAACGACAGATTCTACTGGTTTAGGTTGCATTTTTTTAAATATTCTTCAGTTGTGACAGTGGAAGCAAGGTTGTAAAATCAGTGCCCTGTTTAAGAAGAGATAATGCACGGCTCAAGATCGGAAAAATGGAGCACTTGGTCCCCACCTCACTGTTTGTGTAATCTTTATAAACATGAAGCACTCGTCTGATCATATCCAGACTGACTTTTAAAAGGGGGTTGTATGGTAACGGTGCATTAATACTATTTTTCCAGAAGTGCCGCTTCAAAGTGCTTGCAGTACTGATTGGTCAACACTTGCGTGCTCACCCTTGTGTTGAACACGACTGTACCGAAGTTGTAACGACACATTGAAAACACAGCTTTCTTTCAAAGCATGTCTGCTAGCCATGAATATTGGAGGAACTTTAAGAGAAGCAAACCTGCAACCTTTGCTGTTGATGAACTGATATTGGTGAATTGATAGCAGCTGATATCAAAATGAAAACATATTTGTGTCCAATCTAAGACACATACATTCCCTGGAAAGTGGAGTGCTCAATTTTAATCGGCAGAAATTATTGGTCGAGGAGTTTGACTTTTATTCGCAAAGGAAATCTGAACAGAAAACTCTCGGTCCTTGAAACACAGCATATTGAGATCACTGTCGTTGAACTAGCACAAATGTGACCTGTTGCAAGTAATTCATCTTCATACTTTTTCGTGTTTACATTATCTAAGATGTTTGCAGAACGGGCACACCATTTTTAATCCCTAACACACCAAATTCACTATTGTTAACAAAAGAAAAAAAAAAACTAAATTGTATCTTAATTCAACAGAATGTCCAGTGTGTTTTGAGCGGCTCTCATTGTTCTTGCCTCATTCTTTGTCTTGTTTTATTGTATACGTCCAAAATAGAGTGGGAAGCATTCTTTAGTTAAATTTAGTGGGCATAATTGAATTAGTGTATAATTATACACCAACCTAGGTCTCCTGCTAAATTTAGCAGAGAAATTACGCTTTCCCTTTAATTTTTTTGTAACCCTGGGCCCAATGCACGTTTTGTGTAAAATATATTTTGGGCACAAGATGGTTACCGAAACCAGATCAGACGTTGTGTCACGGTTCCTTCGATTAAACTGTGAATCCCGTTTCCAGGCGTAGATTCGACTTCCAGCAACATGCACGCAACCTGGCGGACGGGTTTGGAAGTAGCACCAGCAGTTCCAAGAGGGACCCCGAAGAGAAGATGGATTGCAGCATACAGAAACCCAGGAGGAATACGGACAGGCTGTACAGAAACCAGGTCAGTCGGTGTCTCCAGTCTCGATGGACTGCCTCGGTTTTCTGCAGGGAAGACAATCCTGTCTGTGTTCTGGTGCGTAATGGATGTGATCATGTCTAATTGGCATAATCAAACTGGAGTTTCATAAGTTAAAGTTCCGTCTGAAATAGTTTGTCGCAGCGTCTGTGATACAGTTGAACCTCGCAATAACGAAACCATCGGGGAGGGCAGTTTTTTCGTTCTCGCGAGAATTTCGCTGTTGCGTAAAGGGACAAATCAGCACACCTATTCCTTTCCAGAACCAAAATTGATGCTGTCCTTGTATTTCAGAATCGTAGAAAGTGAGCTACACGGGATACTGAACTCCTCCGCAATGTCCGAGTTCTTTCGGCCTTTCGTAGCTTCAGCGATGATTGCAGACTTCTCCTGAAGCGTCACAAACTTGTGCTTTTTAACGGAAGGCGGCATTTTTCCGACAGGCCACACAAGAGGAAGTAAATAAGGCGTGAGCGATCTCGGCGTGCACGCAGCAGATGGCAAAATGGCAGTGGGCGGCCGGCGGTGTCGTCACGTGAAACATCACATGCTTACGTAGTTGCCAACAGATGGGCTAGCACAACGCTGTTTTCAGCTACCAAAAGAAATCTCGTTGCTATCATTATCATTATCCGACCAAATGTAAACACCAATGGCCACGCCGATGCTTGTCAGAAACGTATGTGCCCGACTTGTCGGATGAGTGTGCTGCTCCACTTTTCATACTTCTGGTTTCCCAACTGGCCCATGTGCCGAAAAATGTTGCAGATCACTACCTCAAACTTTCGTTAATACGGGACCGCTTTTAAAAACTCTTCGCTGTTGAGAGGGTGCAAACGCATTGAACTCTATGGACGTTCGCCGGGGCCGCCAGATTTCTTCGTTGCCGCGAGAATTTCGTTCTTGAGGGCTTTCGTTATTGAGGGGTTCAACTGTAGTGAGAATGAATAACTTACACTGCACCTGCCCTGTTCCACTCAAACATAGTACCAATTATCCACTAACTTGCTTTCCTTCATTCTGTCAATGGATCTTCCAGTGATGTAATTGTTTGGCTCTTTAAACCAAGATGGGCCGAAGTGTTTACCTTCGGTACATCCTGCTACATTTCGCTAAGATGTCAGGAATTGGCCCCAACGTTGCATCCTCAGTTAATTTCACCTTCTGATTACTGAAACATAGAGCTCAGGCCCCACTCACTGCCGGGTTGTTACTGTAGGTTTGAGCAAATCTTAATAAGAAACTAATTTTGTGGCAGCAATCTTGTTGCTTTGTCCAGTACCATTAATACAGGATGAGGCATAGAAATCCTTTCTGAAATTAAATCCCGATACGCTAAAGGCCAGTTCACACATACATCGCAGCACTATATCAGCACTAAAAACAGCATTGATGCAATGCTGACTTGAACATAACTTAGCATTGCAGGTCTATCATTGCTGCATCACTACATAGTGCAAGTTGACACTATGCCAGCAGGGTCAGCACTATTTCCTACGCTGACTCATAGCATTGAAATAGCACTGCAGTGTGTGTATGTGAGGAGGCCTTAGGCATAGCAACAATCGAGACGGCACGTGATTTTGGTTCTTTTTTTCATTGTTCAGCTGATGCTATCTGAGTGGCTGGTGGAGTACCCTGAGCAGTTTGAAGAGGACTGGGTGATGAAGCTGTGTCCTGTTGGAAAGCGCTGCCTCGTCATCTCCTCTAGGGTCGGTTCAGCACTCACAAATTTGTTCTGCGTGTGCGGTACACTTTGCTTCACGTTTGCTATACTCCGCATTAAACTTTTTTCGCTACATTGTAAAGGCTGGCACGATGTTGCAGCTCCGCACTGCTGTGAGAGCACGTGGCTTTCTTTTATATCTCGTTCACACGCACTTTTATGCCACGTAGACCTCGAGCGGAGGCGCGCGTTCACGTAGGTAGGTTGGACGGCGTTGGAGCGACGTGTAGACCGAGCTAGCCTCGACAATGTTGCGCGCGAAAGTTGATGCCGAACATACTCCTGACAGCACTCACATTGATCCGTCAAAACTCGCATAACTCGCCTCAATGATCTCATACTCATATTTTCTAGGTTTTTGAAGTATGTCAAAATGCTCAGAATTTGCTTGTAAGCATCCGAGAGCACTGACATTAGTCTGGTAGGAGTTTCATAATCCATTTGGTGGTTTCATACACCTTGTAGCGTGCAGGGTTCTCGCAATATTATTACGATGCCTCGAATGTTCTCCTACACATCTGACGAGCATTCACATTAGCCTGATGAGGGTTTCATAACCCATTTGGCTATCTCGTTGCACTCATTACATGATGTAGTGTTCTCACAATGTACTGCAGCATCTGGTAAGCTGAACAATACAATGCAGGGCTCAACCAAAGCGTATGCCAGGAACGGCTACCACATGGCCACCTTTTCTTCGCTGCTTCCGGAGGCAGCAAAGGCGTCGAGGGAAAGTTCTCAGGTAATGGAACATTCGGATTTCTTTCCGCGTCTCTTTTTTAGATGAAACTCAGTTATAAGTGGAGCGTGATAATGTATAAGAGGCTTCTACTGTTATGCAGTGAGGTGTGGTATAGTAGCTGAGTAAATGACCCAAAGTTTGCTCGTTGCGATTTCAGCTTTGCAGGTTCGAGCTTCATAAGTTGTGCCGTTGACACAGTCGTAACATTTAGTCATGGGGATGAGGCATTAGTAATGCTGCATTGCACGCAGGCTATGTTGCTTTTGAAATGTTTCAGAGGAGAGTTAGCACTGAGCATACAAGTGGGTGACGACATCGCATTTTACAGAAACGAGATAGTCGAAACTTTGTCAATTGATCACGTTTCAAAATTTCGAAGTGGCTAAGATATTTTCTCCAATATTTTGTGTTGTGTTTTATGTTTTCGTGCCTGCTAAACACGAGCCGAAGAACGTAATCTGTGTTATCGAGAGTGATCATAGAGAAATGTAAGCGTGGAATGTTTCAAAATGAAGACTGACGTTGTTCACTTCCGGATGCCAGACCCCTACTTTAAAAATCCCTGGTTTGGCGACTCATAATATGCTGTCAACATGCAACGCCCACGAACATGCGCAGTCGGTTCCTGGCGCGGGACTTAAACAGCAGAGCAACCGGGCCGCCTTACCCAGCTTCCTTTTTTCCAGGCCACGGCATGCAACAGACGCTCGCAACATCTGTTCCGTTAAAATGGAATCCTGAATTTTAGAAAATGGGATGATTTAATGGTCCGTTCTCATGCCCCAGTCTTTGGCTACATTTCACAAAAAACCATCTATAGTTTTCTTTCGTACATTTTCCTGCATTACTCTCGGAAGTTTTGACCGGAGCGCTTTGAGATAGTTTGGATCCCGGTCTTATGAGTGCCCATGCTTTAGCTCGAACCCGTCATTTCTCCCGTCGCAGATTACTGCCTTCTCGACTGCATCTACTCCGAGCTACACAGGGTATATCACGTCCTGGACCTGATGTGCTGGAAGTCGCACCCAATCTTCGACAGCGAGGTGCGATGCTCTTCATTTCTACTACTCTTTTTACTTTTTAAAATTATTCTTTCTTGTGGAAGCGGTGGGTCACTCGACATTTGACCAGTAGTGTCCTGACCACCGCTTTCCTGCACAGCCTTTCAACCGAGGCGGTTACCGTAGTTCGTTTTAGTCAAGCGGACCGAAACGTCAGGTTGAGCTCTAGTCGCAGTTAATTAGAGGGGCTTGCGAGAGCTATTCAGTCTTCGAGGAAACCATATAAATAAGTAGAGCCCTGCGCGGGTAACAGTTTGAGTATCCGCATCCGATCCGCATCCGCAGACTTCGTATCCGCATCTGAACCGCATCCGCAAACTTTTACATTATTGTATCCGATCCGCATCCGCATACTTTGTATCCGTATCCGAACCGCATCCGCAAAATGTGGAACCATGTCGATGTTCTTACTAACCACCAGAGGTTACGATTACATTTAGACTTGCAAAATCAGCGGAAATCACGCCGACCGCGTTCTTCCCCGCCGCACGCGGAATCGGAAACTTTCACCTGTGGCCCCTTAACTCTACCCTGAAGTCTAAACGCCTAAAAAAAAGGTCATAAAAAAATTTAAAAAAAAGCTCGGAAAGAGAGGAGGAGAAGCAGTGGTAGGAAGACAAAATCCTTTCTGTGATGTTACCGAGCAGCATATGCGGCCGCCTCGAGTCTCACGGTGTTTCTTGTCAGCCAGCGGGCACATGCGCCGCTAAGTCAGAGTCCAAGGCCTGATCGGATCGACTAACGTGTCGTTCGAGAAAGATCGCGGCCTGCAAGCGCCCAAATACATATATTAAAAGAAAACTTTTTTTTTTTCTGTTCTGGGGCGGTTACGGAGGTTGCGCGCGGCAGCTCGCTGGCATTGCTGGCGCCCTGGCGTCGTAACCGGACGAATATGAGCAACTGGACTCTCTTGGTCAGAACTCTAAGCATACAAAAGAAACAGGCAATTTACGGGCTGCCTATGTGCGTGAGCCGCTGATTCCGAAACTTGCAAACCGTGGCGCCACAGGGTCGCGCTCGCTGTCGAAGCGCTTCTTTTGTTTTTGGTATCATGACCACACCACTCTCAGCGGAGAGGGGAGGTTTCTTCTACTTTCTTGTGACTTGTTCATTTGAGGTTTTCTTGCCCGGAGAAAGTTTTCCGCTCTTTCCTGCTAAAGAACGAGCTTTCTGGGACAGATTGATGCCCTGCATTCTTTACTTTTTTCTTTTTCTATAGATAGCATTTTTGACGAGATGAAATGCACTAACTGAAGCGATCTTCAGTAAAAATCAGATCTTTCTTAGGATCCCTATCGTTTCTTAGAAACGCGTTTTGTGAAAATACATTTCGTGGACAACTTTTCGCGGACATACATTTCATGGACACACGTACGGTTCGATGACGCTGTACGTTTTGTGGGCACATGCCCCTGCGACGTTTTGTCGACAACGTATTTCTTCACTAAGCCGCTAAAAGCTAGCGCGCGATTCACTAAGGCGTGCTTAACCAAACCATGTCCCCCTCCCCCTGTAATCCAGGCGAGACGCAAAAGTTAGTTACTGAAAATAGCAGGGTTGTGTGCGACGGAACGTCTCAGGTTTTTTGATGAAACGAACACGGGAAGCCTTCGATCAAACGTTGCATGTCGACGAAACGATCTGTAGATGAAACGTCAGTCGACGAACTGAATGCCACGGGGCAAAAATTTAGATCCGGATCCGCGGATATCCGCATCCGCAGCCCCTGACATCCGCATCCGATCCGCAATCTGCCAAAATCCGTCTAATTTTTATCCGCATCCGCCAGTTTACTGCGGATATCCGCGGAACATCCGCGGATATGCAGGGCTTTATAAATAAGCTAATGGAGAGTACCGTAACACAACGAAATGTTTCACTAGTGCGTGAACTCTCAAACTGGGTTTCCCAAGCTAAGAAATTTCCCTGACCGTCCCTGCTCCTAAGCAAGGTACCTTTAAAAAAAAATTGGGTTGTGTGTGTGTTATACAGCCTAGAACTTGGTCTGCCTCGACGGGCGACGAGTCTCCCAGCTGTAGATGAGCAATTTAGCCAGTGCAGTACAACCGCTAGCCTGGGGTCTTTAACGTGCACCACGCAGTAGTGATACACGACCACACGCCGGTACGATGCTCATCCAAATCGAAACGGGCAGGGGTGGGGATGCAGCACCTTTAAATGCTGCATTTATCGTACAGAAGTTTCGTGAGTTTAGGCTTCTGGAACAAAATGCGAGATGAGAAAGACGTGCTGTTTCCATGCGTGGCAAAAAAACGTGAACAACCTGTCTGGTTGACACTGGTACTTAGTGCCACTCCTGGAGGTCAAGACGTTCAAATGGATGCTTGCAGCCGCAGGAAGCTCGAGGGCTCAAAAGAATCGCGGGACGAATGCAGCCCACACGTTTGAGACCTTGGGCGTTTTGTTTGCCGAAGAAAACACAAACAAGTCCTTCACGGTGCCCCATGCAGCTTCCCGTCTCGGCTCCACTCGGCCCCTCGCCACGGAAAGCGATGCGACCATTCCTAGACTTAACCACTTGCACTGTGGCACTGTTCAGACCAGAGCCCGTGGCATGTTTCTTGACATCGACATATTCGATGGACAAAAAACATTTCCGAAGGCTGGATGTTTCTTCAAGCCCAGCTCTGTTGACCGCCGTGTGGCCACACTCGCATTTTTTTTCTTCAAGTGTGTACCGACCGGGTGGTTTGTACACACTCGAAGAAGGAAAGACAATTTTCCAAACTTCTCTGTATTAAAGTTTTTATTATTCAAATTCCTCTGATCATCTTTAATTTCTCCATGAAAAATATTTTTAAGTACTTTCAGTTACCAAATGGTGCCTATAATGCCTGGTTTCTCCTTCTGAAGTTTGTGTCCATCCATTGCATACCGTATTTTCGGGCATATTACCTGCCCCTGCACGCAGCCCGCACCCCCAACCTACGTTTGGAAAAAGAACCAGAAAAAACCTCTCGTAATACCTGCACTAACCACGCAAAGCATTGTCAGATCCTGCTAGAAACCATACCCTTATTTTGAATACACTCATCGCTGCAGTCACTGCAGCTATCTTAGATGACTGTCGCGGGTGGCGTCGTAATCCATGCCATCAAGACGATTGCTGATGCAGCGCTTTTTGGAACTGTTCCACACCATCTCGTCTCCGCGACCTCTTCTCTCCTCGAGGAACTCTACAAGTGCTTTTCAAGTTCGAGATAGGCACCAGTCTTCGGACCGCGGAATTATCTTCGGTCGTGGCTTGCAGTTTGCACGCTCACCTTCTTCCTCCATTCTCGCACACACGACTCGTCAGCGTCGTAGCGGCCGTAGTTCCGGCCTACCTCTCGGTTTCCAATCTCCTGGGATCCGACTACGGATCTCACCGTAGTCGGATCCTTTGCCAGAGGGATCAGAAACCGCAGAGACTCTTGCCGCCGACGGCAACGGCACAAGACGCTTTGCGCGTTGTCGAATCGACGGCCCGGCTCGGCTGCTCAGCCCGCAAAAACAGTGCAGAGATTGCTACCCAAATAAAGGAGAAGAAGGTGGGGAGAAGAAAGCTTTTATACTCCATCTCATCCTACAATGGACTAAAGCCCAATGCTACAGGCCGCCAGGTACAATCCCGGGTCTATTAGAAACCATGTGGTATGTTCGCTTGGTCGTAGGTATCTGCGAGAAGATGCGTCATATGGAGGCGAGTTTTTCGTCTGCTTATCGAGCCCTTCCAGTGGCTCCGTCTGCTTGCGACTACTGAAGACTGCTGTACTTTAGGGATTAAATACCGTCTGAAAGCGATGTGCCTAAGAGAACCCGGGATCAGAAGCAGTGGCCACTAAGAAACAAAGATGGGTCGGATTGAGCGTTCGACACTGGAGCGTATGTACGAACCACATGTGGAAGAGGGGTTCCGGGCGGTCCGGGTACGGACACAAAGACTGGAATGGATCGGATTGCTATGGCTAAGGTGAAATGACTTTATGTCGGCGTTGCCTGCAGCGTCCTCCAACTTCTCTAAGCAGTTGACATGTTTACGCAATATGGCATGAATGTTTATAAAACTAAATACCATGCACCTTTCCTTCACCACTATAAAATAGCACGCTATCACAACAAAGAACCATATGCGTAAGATTAGTGCTCTTCGTGCTCCGCGTATCAGAATTTCTCTCGCGCACTCTTTTGCAATGCGGATGCAAGCTTTTCTGAGGTAGTGCCCCGCCCACCAGCCTTCGGGCCCTAGTCCACCTTAGGGTGAGACGGACTATAGGGGAGACCAAAGAAGCGTGACTCTGGAAAATCTATCCCTACGACTTCGCACGCATTGCAGTGAAGCCGCACTTCCCGCCAAAATTCGCGTATAACCCGCACCTCGCCTTTGATTTTATATACATTTTGATGCGGGTTATACGCGCGAAAATACGGTAATTTGTCTCTCTTTCTCGCTCCTTGAAGGCAGACTTCCGGTTCTACTGGCTCGACGCCAAGCTGGAGGAAATCCCAGAGGTGAAAGAAGCCAGCGAGGAGAACCGGTATCGGTTCCTACCGCTTACCGCGGTACCCCTGCTCTGCTCAGGGCCTTACAGCTGCCATGAACTCGCCGGCTTCCATTCGAAGCTGAGGTAAGTAAGAATGTGTGGGGGGGGGGGCGGCAGACGGGCACAGTTTTCTTTCACTTCGGGCAACATTAATTTTGGCGTTTGTACATAGGGACACCTTTGTAGCGTGAGCTACACTGGCCGAGGTTGAGCAGTTTCGCGTGGCTCTCATAATGAGCCGTGCTCATTATGCGGAGCCGTGCGGCGGCGGCGGAGCCTGCATAATGAGCACGACGCACGCGCGTGCGCTCCGCATAATGAGCACGGCTCATTATGAGAGCCACGCGAAGCCGCTGCCGCGCGCTCTGCCGCCGCCGCGCTTGTTTCGCCGGTCTGCGCATTATAGAGGAGAGACATCATAGCCGCGGCAGACGCACTGGCGCCGCCGCGTGCCCAGCTGTGCGCATCCGTTGCGCAGTAGCCAAGTCTGACGCTGCACCGGAGCCGCTTGATAGCGCCTCTCATTTTGTGCGCATAAGCTCACGCTATGTATATCCTGGCATAGCCGAGCTAAGCCACCGCAATTTTTTTTGTTGTTATTATTATTATTTGTTTTAACTCGGTCCTAAATTCAAGAAGTATTTAACATTTTTTTTGTGAAATGTATTTATTTTGATTTCTTTACATAGTGGTCTTAAAGGGCAACTCCAGTTCATTTTACATGTTAGGAAAACAATGCAATTCTCTTTAGTATTGCCTAAAAAGGCTGCACACCAAATATGTCGACCTAATTCTGCCTAAAAGTTGATGAAACTGGCAAACAAAGTTTGAGGAGCGCGAAATTTACAAAATTTCGTAATCCTAGCAGGCGAGGTGTGGCGAAGCCAACAGCACAGTCAACGCCATTGTAGTCAGCGCAGCCCAACGTGCGCTACCTACGTCATGTTTAGGGCTTTCAGAGAGATCTGTTTGCTTGTTTTGTACTTTTTGAGGCAAAGCCTACTGGCGGTGCTGGCAGCGCGCTCATCGTTGACCACATGATTCGCGGCATGTGCCTGTGTGCTCCCGTGCGAGCATGCGTCATCACAGGCAGCGTCTGTCACGCGCAAGAAAGCCAGCTTACAACGTTGAGCAAAGGAGGAACCGAACTGATGGAAGTGCTGCGCCATTTGCGCCAATTTGCGCCATGAGGGAACGTCTGCTACATCTTGCGTCAAAATGCCATTTTTGATAAAATTGCACCACACCTGTGCCGAGATGGACTTAAAGCAAAAGGCTAATAATTTATTATTGGTCAAACCTAATATTCGGAGAAGTAGAAGAAAATAAAAATTGAACTCATATGAATTTCACAGCATCTCTACTCACCGTATAGTTTGTTTCGTCTTAGGTCAGAGCACAGTCGAAGGCTCGAGCACACACAGCCACAAACACACAGACTAAAAGCGCAAATCACGGGACATTCGCTGCACTTGATTGGTCTAGCCGATGAAAGAACACGTACGAGGAGATGACGAATGCCACGATGTCCCGCTTTGATGCTGCGAACCACCCGGCCAGAGCCGTTGGTGCTAGGCGTCAGCTGCTCTGGCTGGTAGATGCAATGGCTGGTTAACCGCCGACACCATCTGAAGTTCCAGATGATGTCGTCGATGTCGGGAAATAAGAGTCCCCAGAAAACTTGCCAAGTAGTGGGATTGCCGATTGCGGCTACTGTGATGAAACAGAACCAGGGTCTTGTACTCCTGATAAGATCACTCGGTTATCGTGTCTGCCACATGCCTTCATTTTGTGGCTGCAGAATACCGTGGCACTTGTGCCAGCCGCATGCGCGCGTCGAGCTTCACAGCTTTGCAATGGAGTGCTAGGAGCAGCGGCTGACCTGGGGGAGCGCCTGGCTTAGTTCGATAGTCACCCGAATTATGCTCAGGATTATTACAGGTCGACCTTGTTTGAGCTAATTGTAAATTAATCTTTAAAAAAATAAAAACAGCAGAGATAGAGAGACACAAGGAAACAAGGGTCTATATATATTTGAATAAATATGGTAGTCACGTAGTTCCTGTGCAGCTGCTGATCGAAGGAACAGCAAAGTTTGACGTAGCTCCGGTTCCTTCGCTGCTAGTGTCACCTTTAATGGCCGATTCACACGACGGACTGATCCGCGGACGGACTGATCACGTGACGACATGTCCGCGGTTCGTCCGTCTCCCAAGCACGCCCACACGAGGGAGGCGACGAGCAGACGCCAGCGAGGACGGACCGAACCTGTTCGCCACTCCACTGTGTCGCGAAACTCCAACATCGCACCGTGGAACTTTTGGTCCAAGAGAGAAATCAACGTTTCCTACTGCGATGAAGAATCGTACGACGCTGTTACGTACGGATTGAAACAAAACACCGTGATAGGCTTCGCGCGAAACGCAGTTGGCTTTACTAACCGAAGGCATGACTGCGACACAGGCATGGTCCTGCTCGAGAAGGCTTTGGCGTAGAAGCGACAAAGTGCGGGGGTAGCGGTGGGGCGTTTGGAGGTGCCGTCACACACTCCGCGCTCGTGCACAGTACTCGAGTAGTACACCACAGCCACAAGAAAGGTCTTGCTCAAAAAGTTGCCGTGCAAGAATTATCGCGGCTTGATAGATGAGTTTTGACGGAAGCTTCTTGACACGGACCCGGAGGAGTACCGAAACCTGCGTTGCGTCAGCCGGACAAAGGTTTTGCAGTTTCTTTCACGCGTGAAACCAAGAATCGCGCGACAAAATTAACCAGCGAAACGCACAAAACACAGCGATACGCCATTTTTGTTTTATTCGTCTGAAAAAAGCAACAAAAAAAAAAAAGAAAACACTGTACCGTTGCTAGGCTAAACGCTTTTCAAGTCAGTCTCCTCCCGAAAATCCGAGAGTGAAAAGGCGCTGGACTGTATCGGTCCGCGGACGAGGCGTGGATCGCAGGAATCGGTGACACGACAGTCAGGTGGTATACGGTCCGCGGACGAAAATTCGCGGTTCGGTCCGTCGTGTGAATCGGTTGCAAAGAACAAGTGTAGGCTTTTATAATTCTTTTTGTGCTTGTTTTTGGAGTGTATGATATTAGTGTCTTGAGTTTGGTAGGTTCATTACACTTGCGGGACGCTTTTTTATTTTTAGATGTGTTGGCGGATATGCTGGTTCTTGCTGGCCTTTCACGAATTATATTTACAGTGTAAACAAACTACCGACTAAAATGGCAAGGTGAGAGAGGTTTTATCCCAATGAAGTGTTGCGCTACGATTCACTTTTCAATCATTTTTTAAATGCCCATTGTAAATGAAACCTACTCCGACTAGGGTCTTATTTAGGAAGTCTGCCTTCCTTTTATGCCAGAACCCTTGATCGCTGTCGCAAATGAACTCATTTAGAGATGCAATCACTTTTTCATTCTTATGTTGGCATCCGCTCCAAAAGCGTCAGTGGGTGCTCCAAAACAATATTTTGCCTGCTACAGAACCCGCTACAAAAGGTCAATTGCCGCTTCTATCACTGAAAGGGATACTTCAAGAAACCTGTCGCGACATATTCACACGTGGTTTATTAGACTTCACTTCCTACTAATCATTTCAAAACAAGCCCTGGGGACGTGGTTTTTTCTGCGCTAGAACACAAGCTGCAGCTGCGGTGGTATATAGTCAGTGTAGCAGACGACACTTTTGCCCTTGCGCCAAGCTGCACCTGGCCGCCTGGTGTGTGACGTCGGGATTTGTACCACGTGGTTGGAGATGCAGGTGACGACACAGGAGCAACGTTGCCCGCCGCAGGCAAGGTTTCGGTTTGTGGGGAGCTTTAAATGAAGATTGCAAGAAAAATATTACATTTTTTAGAGAGATGACGTAGAACCGTTTGCAGTCTAAGCTCATTATAACAGACCTTGATTTTGACCAAGATTTCGGTCTGTTGTAAAAGGAGTATGTTGTATGCAGATACGAAGTTGAGCCAATGGTGCATAGAGGAAAACCAACCGAACTTCACAAATTGGTATGTTATATCTAGGGTTCGGAGTTTTCGGTTTAAACCGATAAAAACCGATAAAAGTACGCCGAATTCATTTTCGGAAATTCGGTTTTAACCGAAAAAGGTCAGTTTGTAGGTTCGGCGTTTTCGGTTTAAACCGATAAAAACCACTAAAAGTATGTCTAATCCGTTTTCTAAAATTCTGTTTTAACCGAAAAGGTCAGTTTTTAGGGCCGCGTCGAGGTGGGTGGGGAGAGGGGGGAGAGAGAGAGAGGGCTTTGCAAGGTTCGACATTGTGTGACGCCTTCGTAATTGCCCTCTTCCAAGGTTCAACATGCAACAAAAGAGGTCTTGGATTGGCCTTCGCGGGACATCTGTGTCCTTTCTGTGATCGGGATTAATGTGTCAAGTTCCCGGTCCTAAAACAAAAAGTTTGGATGTCGGCTAGTATAAGGTTTTTCGCTTCATGCACTTCAGAGGACATCGAGGAAAGCCGTTAATACCTTTCTTGACACCCTCTCTCAAACTTCCCTGTGATTGAGAACATAAATACAATTGATTTTTTTTTCTATTCCGCTGGTCACTGTACGGTCATCACCTCAGACGGTCACGTCGTCAGAATGGAGGAAAAAGAAGCGCGCTGAAGAATTATGCCCGCGAATTCCGCGATTTTGAGGTGTGTCCTGACGGAAGTTGTAGCGAAGACGACGCATGTATATGTGTCGTTATTCTTTCAGTGATCACAAATGTCACAGCTACAAGGATCATCTGATCCGGTGTCCGATTGTGTTTCTTTCATATTCACCGAAAAAAACGGTAAACTTTTTTGGGAATAAATATACACCGAAAAAAAACCGAAAATTGAATTTTAAAATAAACACCGAAAAAAGTATGCCGAATTTTGAAAAAAATAAAAACCGAAAATGCGGAACCCTAGTTATATCCAAATGTCTGTTGTAACCAGGTCTGGTTGTAATGAGCTTAGACTTATTATACTGGCCATAGCATTTCTTGGTAGTATGATACGTAGTTAACTAGAAGCTAACCCAAAATGAAGAGATGAATGGTGAAAAACTGGGCTATCTTGGGGACACCACAGCAAAACTACAAAACCTTTCATACTATGGACGTGAAACTGATACCGCAGATCGAGACACTCAAATCGCTTTCACGATGCAATAAACACGCGGGACCTACAAACTTGCCTGCCAGGAACTGAACGATGACAAATTGCGGCAGAAGGCAGGAATCCGCTACAACCTGTATGTTACGGGAACAATACGAGATTGCAACGCAGAAAATCACATTTCACAATGCAATATAGCACACGCAGGACGAACTCGCGAGAATGGAGACCAACTCGAGATCGGGAAAACGCTAATCGCACAAACTCGCTTGTCTGACGGCCGTACAATAAATTGCGCGGTTGATATTCCGTCGGACATTGCGTGTTGTCCGACGGAATTGCGGGGGGGGGGGGGGCGATGTTTCGGAATTTTTATGTTACATACAGCTTTCGTAGAAAAACAGGATGGGCGACGTCTCGGCGGCGTTCTCTCGGAACTTTACGGTAGGTAAAGGGTAATAAAGTATATTACTACTGACTGCCTCAACTATTTTTAAACCCAAAGAGGTTTAGCAAAGAGCATGCACTGAGAAGACATTCTTAAAGATCTCCCAAGATCAGAGCTAATTATGGGAAGCAACGAGGCAGCTACCAAGTCCCCGTTTTGTTTGGCAAAATTGAAGACTGAAGACATTTCCATTGTTTTTGAAATTTCAAGAAACTATTAGTGCATTCCTGGTGGCTTAGTTGTATTATTTCTGAAAGAAAAGAAGAATAGGTTTTCAGAAACAAATTCGGCATTGAAACAGGTATCATTGTTTTGGTTTATGGAATGACAACATTGTTTGTTCTTTTCATTTGTGTGTTTCTCTTTTTTCTGTGATTGATTGCTGAAGTTGTCAGACTTCGGGAGCACACCAAACCTTCGAATTAACCAGGTCCAGAAGTTAGGCTTCGGATTACCATGCATTTAGTCCCATATCGTAGACATGAACGTAGAAATGCTGGGAGGGCACCCATGCTTCGAACTAACCAAAAGTTCTAATTAAGCAACCTCGAATCACAAAGAGTCGACCATAGATGTGAACAGAGAGAAGTATGCCTTCTTTGAAAGGAATAAAAAATGTGTTCTGAATGGATGGCATTTTGAAGCATAGTGCTTTTGGCACAAGGAAGATCCTTGCTCAAAAGCAGTCTCCAATTACACACGGCAACTGCACAATCTTTCGAAGCTACCTCCCAGGCTCGGGCACGAATGTGCGAAGGGCTGGTCCCGTGAATGCACCTACGATTACTCCCATGCATCTTACACGTCTAAAAACCAAAAATGCCATGCCCTACGTGTTCACTTTCCTGCACAGCTGGACGGTTTGCTGTTCTTCCACAAGAGGGCCCACTACCACCAGGGAGTGACACCGTTGGTCGGCTGGCTCAAGGCCTACATGGTCCCGGAGATACTGCATTTGGACGTGCACCCTGGGTACCTGGAGCAGCGACCGGCCAAGCACGAGACGGGACTCAAGGACAAGCTCGAGGCGAACAAGTCGCGAACCAGGGGCAGGCTGGAAGCGCAGCAAGAGGCTCGGACTCCGAGACGGAAATCGGGCTCGGAGATGGACGTCTGACTCTTCGGACAGCTTTCATCGTTCTGTAAACACACTTTGGGCGGGTCGCGCGATGAACGCGAAAGAGACGTGGATCTGTGATCATGGGACTGAATTCTGTTTTGTCATTTTCGTTTATTATTATTCATTTCATTCTCGTTCATATTTCATATTGAAGGGAATTTTAATTTCAGAAGCGTTTGTAGGCATGAAATGGGAGAGTTCATAACAGAGGAGACAAAGGTTTTAGATGAACTACTCACTGGTCTGGAAACTTCGATGGTTTCTTCCCTAGTAAACTTTGTCACTACATGCAGACTGATCCATGTAAGTGCAAAAAGAGTGAAAAAAAAAATAATGAAAAAGTATACTTTTGAAAATTTCTTCATTTTTTTTTTGAAAGCAGATGTAGCACTCTTCACATGGTGTTTCAATTGTTATAATACCGTATCTACTCGAGTAATAGCCGCACTGTTTATGAAGAGAACCTGAGGGTTTGCTTTTCCGCGGAGCACGCAGATTGCCAATCACCGCGATCGACAGCATGATTCCAGTGAGTTACAGGACAGAGATAACATATCTGCGCGAAGATACCATCTGTGAAGATTGCGTTTGTATGGAGGATCGTGCTCTCTATCTAGTTATTCGCTATGCTATTTGTGCGCGACGCGATGATTGGCTGTATTTCTGTTCTGCGGGAAAGTAGACGCAAGGGCCTTGTTCATAAATTCTGTGGCTATTACTCGAGTAAATACGGTATGACCCCTAGGTTTGAAGTATAGATGAAACTTCCAACCGTCCATCTTTTCGACAAATGCGTTGGGTTTCATGAAAGCACGGCAGATGCATTAAACGACTTTGTCCACTGTCGCTTCTTCAAACCCACGTCCACCCGTTAGGCCCTCCGAGCGATCTGATTGGTTGACTCCTAATTTCAGCAGCATGCCTCTGGTGCTTTAATCTGTCCCTAGGGAATACTTTTCCACTGCACGATGAAAAGGTTCCAGGCCAGGGAATCTAAGGGTGGTGGTAAGACTGACTACTGACCGGCCAGAAAAAGTGGCGAAACAAGGTAGTGCTCAGCGAGGTCTGGTGACACATGAGCAAATGTTTTTGTTTTCAACTTCAGGTTATTTCATGTGGTACGGTGTTTGTAGCAGAAACTCCCTGTGCAGGCTTGATCATTCCCTTTCCTTAGCACCAATGGCAATGATGATGCCTACATGACACCCACTGTAGGAGAAAATCTCTTTACCTCAAATCGTCCGGCTTCATCTTGGGATTAAACGTCAAGATGGGTTTTGCATGTTTCAGAAGGTGGGAATGTGGGTTTGGAGTCTGCTCAATATTTTATATGTTGGGAGAGGGGGTGGGCGGAGGTAAAGAAGGTCGTACTGCATCATATTTGAGTCTTGTCCTCTTAATATACATAATAAAAACTTCTAAGCTTTCTCCAAATTGTTTCAGTGAACTTGTCATTTGTGAAATTTGCAAATAAAGATCTAGTCAACTGGTTTTTGTTTCTTGTCTTTGCTTTGTTAAAACAGTCGTGGTACACACGTGGGCTATGCATGAATTTTTGCCGTGTTTGGCACACTGTGCATGATTTTTTTTCACATAGTGCATAGGACTTCTGGCCATTACCAAATGCAAGTTACGAAATAGTGTGACTTGTTAGTTTGATAAAGGCCAATAAATCGTACTAAGTTTTGTTCTTTAGATCAGGGACTCCTCCTAGTCTTGGCATGGATGCTTAATTGAAAAGTGCAGATGCTTACAGACTTAGGTAGTTAACAATAATTTGTGTGCTAAGCTAAGGAATGGATGGCATATGCTATGCATTAATGGATTGCTTGGGTGATGGGGATAAAATTGCTTAAACATGAACGCTACTTAGGGGCAAAAATGGTTTTGAAAATTTGGGAACTTATGAGGGTTTCTATGGCAGAGATGATGGAATCCCGCTTTTTAAAATTACTAGACATTTGCGAATAGTGGTTTTGGCCGACTATTTCCTAATTGAATATCAAATAGTTTCTTCGACCTTTTCCTACTGCACCATGCGAAAACCCAGCTAAAGTCGTGAGGGTTCTTCCCAAGCTTCCACTGGTCCCTTTCTAAGCTAATTTATATCCACCTATATTGATTGTGACATCAGAAAGTCCAATGCCTACATAGGAATGGCAAGTAAACGAAACATTTGACACAAAACTAAACCTATGGGGATGTCCAGCTATACCCAATCGTGGACCCAAAAAGGTATAAAGCGCTGAAAACAACAAAGACGAAGTAAGACAACAACTTGAGTTTGTCTTACTTCATCGTCGTTTTTGTTTTCGGCGCGTTTATATCTTTTAAGACGATGAACCAACAGGACCAAATAATCACCTTGCTAATCGAGGAGGTTTATAAGCCTTGCTATACGCAAATACTCTTTCTTCAATCTCGAATTTGAAAACAAAAAGACAATGCCCTGACAACTTGCGTTATGCAGGTTGTGAGGGCATTTCCGCCTAAAGAACCCCTAAAAAGAAAAAAATGATTTTTTTTCAAACAGTCTGGTTGGGACACGCTTGTCAAAGAAATTAATTTTACGCGAAAAAAAAATTAGTGCAATATTGACGGCGCGAGATTTATTTTAAATTTTGCGTGCAAAGTTCATGATGTCACAGAATGGTCACAGACTCTTTCCACCTCAACCAGATGGTCATACACTCTCTCCACCTCAACGTGATGGCCAAGCCGATCCACCTCTCCTTCACGCGCCCAAAATGCCGAGAGAGAAAACGAGTGGAAAGGAGGTGACTACCGACTAAATTGCGTCTCGCGTCCTCAATATTGCTATAAAAATATTTTTCGCGTAAAATTAATTTTTTGACACGTTTGTCCCAATCGGACTGTTTAAAAAAATTTTTTTTTTCTTTTCAGGGTTGTTTAACACATACTCCACATTTTAATTTAGAAAAAAAAATACTGCAATCTTGATATCAACAGTTACGAGGTTTCCGTTTCTTTTTAAATACACCAGGCACACCCGTGCACCATTCCGCCTTGAAAGTGTGCCTTTTTCCTAAGCACGCGACTGCGATATTTGTTTTTTTCGAAGTGTTGATCGCGGCAGCGGCAAGCCCCGCTGAGCGTGCTTTAACGAGCACCGGTGCACTGCAGAGAAGCAGCGCCCGGGGAAGTGAGCTTCGTGGGTGTTTCTTCTCTGCAGTGCACCGGTGCTCGGTAAGAAGCGCACTCAATGGGACTAACCCGCCGGGATCAACACTTCGAAAAATACGAATGTCCCAGTTCATCGTGAAGCCAATATCGAATAGCGTATTACTCGAAACAACGATTCGAATATTCGCACAGTCTCGAGAATTATAGTGGTGTGCGACTAGTAGTTCTAACCGCATAGCGCTTCGTCATCCATAACCTTCGCAGTGCTAGCGAAATCCAGGACATACCGGCTCTTCTTGCAGTGTTACATGACGCTGCGGTATTCGATTCGAAAAACTTCTCGTATACTGTTAATAATGCTTCAAATGTTAGGGAAAAAACATCAGATCAGCTTCGCCCAAATACAGTGCTTGCATTTTCTAATATGTGGCTTTCTTTAAATGTGTAATAGTGTAGGCGTTCCCTACCAATGGTGATAAAATGCTGGGGCACGTATTTGCGGGTACTCCAGACGTGCTAGAATTTGAGCGCATGTAAACAGGACCACGAAAGCACATGGATGAAGAAGTATACTGGGCCGTTCATCCTGTCCCATCTCCTCAATGGGCTTCTTAAATGATCCGTGAGCCGGGAGGGTCATGCTGCACTTTGGAGTGGCATCCAGGCAGCCAGAAAGACGTATGGGACGCGGCCGGTCGTACTCCTACTCCTTGCTAAAGACTCAAGTTCAACTGGTGCTTCACTGATTGCATGAGCCCCGGCAGAACGTTGGTGCACCACTCGGCTTCGTCAGCTGAACGCTGGAAGGAACACGAACAAATAATTCACGAGGTTGAATGGATGGAGAAACGTTTATCAAAATCACATCATTCGCAACTCCAGCGCGTCGCTCACCCTCTCGCGGACGACCGAAGAACCAGAGGAGCGGGGACGGCGGCGGAGACGGTGGCAGGGATTATCGGTCTTGGTGCTGCTGTTACCGCATGGTTTTGATCGCCGTGTCCGTGCTTCATGCAGTTTTAACAACAACAAAAAACGAGTACGTTAAATTGAGAATTGTTTTGTTCCGGTCCGCGACATTTAAAAATCAACATGTTTGTTGTCCTTAACGCACGTCAACCACTCCGTCACCTGTGATATGCTCTTGCCCTGAAATCCAGAAATCGGGAAAGTGTGCTCGGTGCGCCGAACACGTGGTAGAAGAAACATTTAGATGATAACTCTCTGTCCAACGCGGCGACCACATTATGTTCGGCCGTTCGGCGCACCGAGCGCTTCACTCGCACGGGGATAGGTGGCGCCCAAGTATCTGGTCCCTCCCAAACCGACCGCTCCGGATGTTTGTCCCAGCGGTGGTCCCGCATTCCCTCGCTCACCGCTTCTTGTTATACCTCATCGCCGCCACACCGCCACCAAGTCGCCAGAATTTGTAAATATGTGTTCTTTTCCTTCTTCTTCTTCATCTTCTCCTTCTTCGGGTTAAGGCTCACCTTTGTGCATGATGGTGGCACCTGTGATCGACACAGCCCCAAAGCAAAACACGAGGGTAGCCACTGGCTGCACACCACCACCACACCACCACACCGTGAAAAAGGCGAGTACGCTACGCCGCCGACACCGTGGCCGCAGAGGAGGGACCTCATACCTCAGCGCCCTCCGCGGCGGCGTGGAACTAACTACTCCTGGTTCGAGGCTTGCTCCGAACACGATCTGGTCCACGTGATCTGGTCGCTCACTCCCCACGGGAAGAGCGGCCAGAGTCATCACCTAAATGTTTCTTCCACTGTGGCCGAACATAATGTGGCCGCCGCGTCAGACAGAAAATCATCACCTCAATGTGTTTCTTCCACCGTGATTCGTGCATAGCCCGTCATAGTCCCAGCAAACACGCTAAGAACTATTTTCATATATGCACAGTCTAGTCCTGTATTACATATCCTCATTAAAAACACGTCTGCCACTTTGTTTTCTCATCTTTTCTGCCCAACTTAGTGTGCATTAGCGATAGAGGTGGAGAGCTCTTTCTCGCTAAGAATGCTATCTAATCGCGGCAAGCGTGCGCTTCCTCGGGTGACAGCTGACGAGGCTCTATCTATATGCGGACTCCTCGCCGCTGACACCAAACCACAGGCGCGGTGTTCGCGTACACCCGGACTTCCAATTCCGTCCGCTAGCGCAGGATACTCCCTCGTCAGCGATGGTGAATGCTTCGGGTTCGATAAGGGTGCTTCTGACACTCTTCTTGCTTCCTGGTAAGTAGCGCAGCGTGCCGATGGCGCGACTTTGTCCTCGCGATCCTATTCTTATGCTTTCGGCGCTTGTTTACGTTAAAACTGGAATAAGTTCCCTCAAGCCACGGTGACACCGCAAATACGTCGTACAAAAGTCAATCTGCATACACTATAGGCTCGTTCGATTTACCTGGACTTCCTGCACCGGTGCGGGAAAGGGTAGGGCAACGTACTTCCGGTCGTATCTCTAGTACACATACCGGAAGTACACTGTCCTACACTTTTCTTCACCGGGGTGCACGTAAATCGAACGAGCCGACTGCCTGAGGTCTTCCTTGTATGATGGTCGCAGTGGACACACAAAAATTGTCTGCAGACACGTTCGGAGCATACATATGAATAGAGCGAGCATGCTTCCAACATGCTTGGAGGCGCAGATAATGACGTCATCATGTCGGCACCGAACGCCGCGTCTTTTGTATGATGTATGAGCGGTGATTGCGGCCTTACGAATACGCGTGTTGTCCGTCGGTTCTCGGAAAGATAAAGTATAGTCACTGACACCTTAAAGGGTTAGTCAACCGAAAACTCGAGCTCACAAAACAGGGCTGGAGCGATAGGCGGGACGCTGCAGAACCAGAAAAAACATCACTCGTGCAGCGATATCTCTAACGGATGGCTGTATTTTTGGAAAAGAAATACGCGACTGAACACGGCCGACGAGGCCGACGAGACATATGTGACGTCACGATTCTCGTTCCCTCTCCCCCTCGCTACGTCCCGTCGAGCTGGTGAACCGAAGCGAGGAGGAGAGAAGCGAGGCCGCTTCCCTTCATCCCCAACGTAAAGTGCGATATGGATTTCAATATTCATGTCCTTTTATGTTTCATGCAGATTACGGAATACAGTTTTCAGCGCTGAAAGTAGAAGCGCTTTTTAAAGTTTTAAATAAACTCCAAACATGTTATCTTCCTAGGTGAATATGTGTTTTTCGCACCATAACTTTTGCAATTGTTTTTTTATAAAATGTTTTCCAGTATTTTTTTGTTTTATAGGCATAGATTGTAAGCGTGTGGTAAAGTAGAACGATCTACAACTGCGTGGTTTTCTTTTAGCATGATATTAAGCCGTATAATAAGCCATGAACGTGGGTTTCGCAGCTTTTGTTTTTAGCTAAAACTACGCTTTAAACGTTTAACGTATCCAGTTGTCAGTTAGTTCTTACCTTGAACACGTTTCTACCCGTCTGGTAGATAGCTTGCAAGCAAAGGTTGCAGAGTGCCTTGAACTTGTTCTACGGAATATTCCAACCATAGCGTTTTTTATCTTATTTATTTACGCAATACTGCAGATTCCACCATCCAAGCAGGAGAGGGTTACATACGTTTTCACACGGAACAGTTAATATTTGTGGCATGCACACAATCGGTTACATAAAGTTTCGAACAGAACAGTCAAAGCAGTCAATATCTGGGGCATGCACACTATCGGAGGGCAGTGAATTCCAATCATTAATCGTACGCAGAAAAAAAGAGTATTTAACCGTATTATTTTTAGGAGCATAGGCCTCACATATTTTGTTTGATTCAACTTTGCAGAGCGCTGGGGAGGAGTCAAAAGATATACGCTTCTGTCTAGGCCGTACTCATTATAATAAATTTTATAAAAAAAAATCAGTATAGCAATTTTTTGCCTAGACTCGATTAACTCAAGTCCGGATTTACGTATCACGTCCGACAGTGGTGACAGGCGCCTAAAATGGGAAGTAAATCGTGCGCCGAGGCGCTGAATTTTCTCAACTTTTTCAATTAATTTTATTAAAGGGATGGTGAACCGAAATTGGGATTACAGAAAAACAATGTAGGAGATGTAGGCGGGACGCTACAATCCCTACAACACGACTCGTAAGGTGATATATCGAATGGACGGCCGTATTTTGAGAAAAGAGGTCGAGATTGAACAAGGCCGACGAGGCGCGTGACGTCAAGATACCTAGTTTCCTCCTCTCTTCGCTTCGCTCCCTCAAGGCGGCGAGGCGGAGAAGACGCGAGGCCGTTCCCTCTCCTTCTCGGAAAAACATGACGTCAACAAACCTGTCAAATGAGCCTCCTTTTCTTGACAAATACGGTCATCCGTTTGAGATATCGCTGTATGAGTGATGTTTTGGTGTTTGTAGCATCCCGTTGCACGCTTTTGCCGCGTGTTTTGTGGAATCCAGATTTCGGTTCAGCATCCCTTTAAGGATGGGTCCTTCACAATGGACGCATATTCTAGCACTGGCCAAATTAAACTTTTATGCGCCGAAAGTTTTACCGACGAGTTACAAGGTCCCAGCTACCGTCTTAAGTAGCAACTTTTTATAAGTCTTTGAAATTATATTATCTATATGAGTTTCCCAATTTAATTGTGAATTAAGATTTAGGCCCAGATACTTTACCTTGTTTACAGTTTGAATGCATTTGTCTCTTACGCGGTATGTAAAGCTAAGATGAGATTTCTTGTATGTTACTGTAAGAGCGGATGTCTTAGAGCGATTAATAACTATTTTCCACTTCTCACACCATTCAGCAATTTCGCAAAAGTTTTCGTTGAGCGATACTTGATCCAACGTGTTTCTGACAGTTTTATCAACAACGCAGTCAGCAGCAAACATTTTCACAGTCACACTTGTGTCAATATTGTCGGGTATGTCGTTGACATAAATTAAAAATAAGAGTGGTCCTAAGATTGGTCCTAAGACCGACCCTTGTGGTACGCCAGAGCAGCACGCCAAGATGTACTGATTGACATGCGTTGATTTCAATAAATAAGCAGCGATCCATGTCACAAGGCGAGGAGCAATGCCAACCCGCTGCAATTTTAATAGTAGTAGGTCATGCGGTACCCTGTCGAAGGCCTTGGATACGTCTAAAAATATTGCATCTCTTTGTTCTCTGTTATTAATCGTATAACCGAAATCGCGCACTATACGGAAAGAAGTTGAGTAGTGGTACTAATGTTTTGTTTTCAAATCCACGTTAAAAGTTAACTAATATCAGTGGCGGTCCTAAGGGGGGGGGGGGGCGAAGGGGGCGACGCCCCCCCAAAATCGATCGCTTTTTATATTTTGTTTTATTTTTACAGCCAATATCTTTTTTTATTTTACAGCCTATATTGCGAGCAAAGGTTTACATGTTGCGCATTTTCGACCTGCAAGCAGTGGGACTAATAAAAAAAATATTTATTCACAGAAAAGTGTGATGTCTCTTTTTTTGTTATTTAAGCTGCAATTTCGCCCCCTAAAACCAATGTCTGGGACCGCCACTGACTAATATGTTATGGATTCTTAAAAAAAATTATGTGACTGGCGATGACATGTTCTAGCAACGTACAGCAGGTGCTAGTTAATAATAATGGCCTGTAATTATCAGCAAGCAGTTTGTTCCCATCCTTATGTACAGGTACAACTTTTCCATAAAGCCAGTCGGGGGAAGACATCCCTGATCTAAAGAGGTTTTGAACATGGCGTATCAATATTGGGAAATCATTTCTGTGTAACGTTTCAGAAAAGCATTCGGGATGCCATCAGGACCACAGGATTTTTTTACATCAAGTTTTAAAAGTAGATGACGTATGCCCTTGATGATCAAGTCTATATCATGCATTATATATTGGGAAAAGAGGTACTGATTTAATAGTTTCTTCAGAAGTTCATCGCGGACTAAAAACACCATGAAAAATGCTGTTAAACTCATTAGCAATTTGGTAGGGGTCAGTAATCGCATTTCCATCAACATCGACGTTGTTCAATAGATTTTCTGTTGCCCGACAAGTACCCCCAACACTTTTGGGGCGCTTCTTTCATGAAGTTTACTAACGTTGTTTCGAAAAAATAATTGCGCATCATCTTTATTTTTTGTTTCAGCGTCATTGTGAGGGAATATATGACATCAGCATTTTTACAGTTTGCTCTCCGTTTCCCAGATAATGTCATTTTAAGATGTATTATACATCTTGTTATCCAGACGCCTTCTGATCTTTCCTTTTCTACTATTTTGGTACAAATTTGTGAAGGCACTTTGCTGTAATGTGTTTGAAACCATTCCATAATGTTTAAATGTCACCCTCCGTCTCAAAGGTCGCTGAAGTTCAAATACAAAGTATCTATAATAGCTTCATCCCCTTCAGCAACAAAATTAAAGACGCGTTAACTTACGTGACCCTTCCAAAAATTTGTCGTAAGGAAAACAAGCTTGTGGTCAAAAATTACATCGTGAACGCCGACGTCAGTGTCCTCTGGGAAGTTTCCAACAGAAATGAGGTCCAGTGTGTTATTGCTATTTTGGGAAATACGAGTACCTTCAGTAACAAGCTGAGTCGGATTAAAATTAAGCATCAATTCGAGTAGCAAGTTACAATTTGTTACCTCTGTTGAGCCAGGCTGCAAAGTCGACCAGTTAATTGGCGGGAGATTAAAATCACCCGCCAGTATAGTTTCTATATTAGGTGTGTATATTTGTTGCATGGGAAATTGAATGTTCTATAGAAAGTACTCGGGGGAAGATGGGGGGCCGATAGACAACACCTACGAGAGCCGAAAACACATGATAGTCAATTAGGCGCTATGCACTTTCATTGTCAGTTATTTCGTTTAAGATAACGCATGAGAGTTCTTTTTACTATCAAGGCAACTCCCCTCCTCAAAGCCACGATCACGTCTGATTATTTTGTGAGTTGGGGGAGTAACTTCGGCATCAAAAATATCTGCTGATAACCATGTTTCTCTGATTGCTATTACCTGCGGGTTTTACGTAAGTTTAATTTCTTCGAGCTCGTGAACTTTATTGATGATAATTCGGGCATTTAGTAGTACAAAACGTAACTGCTTCAATTCAAGTCAATCGAAATCGTTCCGACGTCTTTGAGAGAGGATGCACTTTAGACAGCTATATTGCTCGTCCCATTCATAGAGGTCGTCATCAACTCGTAGTTTATCATAGTCTAGCACTACTTTACGTCCTTTGGCTTTGGAGTCGCCAGATTTGGACCAAAGCTTGCTCCTTTTTGGCAGAGTACTCTTACAAAAGTCATGATTGACTGAGATTGTGGTTCCTTCCAAGGTATTACAATTTTTTAGCACCGTCAGTTTTTCGTTATAGTCAAATAAATTTATAATCAGAGGCCGCGGTTTGTCTTGTTGTTTTTCCCTATTCTGTGAACTCTTTTCCACCGAGCTTACAGCCACTCCAAGCTTCTGTCTTATCAAGTCCTGGATTATCTGGCTTCTAAATGTGTCGGGGTTTTCACGGTCGGGCTCAGGAAACACGAAGATCACAAGGTTTCGGCGTCTACTCCTATCTTCTAAGTCGTCTAGGCGCTTTTGGTGTAGCTGGAGGTCATTTGTAAAGGATGCGACTTCCCCCTGCAGAACCCGAATCTCTCCCTTATGCTCCTGTAGAGCTGCCATTACTTCACCTATTCCAGCGTTCACTGTTGATTCCAGTTTTTCCCGAGAAGCCGCCAGATTAACAATTCGTGATTTAAGGTCATTTTGTGAGTTAAGCATGGCGTTCATCCTCACCTTTAGTTCTTCTGTTCTCTGAGGCCCAGGATTTTGCTCGACGTCCTTAGAAAGAGGGATCAAAATGACCCTCCATGCATCCTCAAGAAGACACTCAAACTGTGGCCGTTCGTGGCAGGACAACAATACCCTCGTAATCGCTTCGAAAGCCAGAGGCATATGTTTGTCACAGACCTGAACAAAGAAGATAGACGGGTTTAGCGTTGTTGCCATTGCGGTCCCGCCGTTGCCCTCTGAGGAATTCCAAGGCGCGATCCTCTTTCTAGGCCTCCACTGGTGGCGCCGTCTTCAAACCGTGATTTGTGGGTGACGTTTCATGGTGAGCTCCGGCGTATGCGCAGTTGGTGCTCACTGCCGGCGGGTTCAAGTTGCTGACTTCATTGTTGGGCGTGGACCGTACTTCGCTGAGTCAGAACACACGGCGTGACCTGAACAAGGAAGATAGACGGGTTTAGCGTTGTTGCCATCCCGGCCCTGCCGTGCCCTCTCTCGTTGTCTTTCAGATACGTTTGAGTTCTCTCAACGTAATCTGACACTGACACTTTTGGCCTGGCTGTAATGTTTTAAGTGCACGTAATGAGAGATTGAGGCAGGCCCAATCTTATAGGACGAGCAAAAAAAAAAAAAGAAAGAAAAGGACACGCTTTTGCTCGTAAATATTGCCATGGATAGAAATTGCTGCAGTTTCGATGAATGTTTTACGAAAGCATTGCCTCTTTCCTGCTATGTCCGTGGTAAAAGTTGTGGTGGAAAAAAAAGTTTTTGCACGTTGCTTCGGAGTAAGGTTACACGGAGAAACTTAGTACGTATTTTATGCCTCGATGATGCGAACATCGTCATACGTAACGTATCTGAAAGACAACCCTGTCATAGCTATAGCGCTCCAACAGGAGAGAAAACGCGAAGTTTGCGTCTCTTGCGGCCGAACACCACAGCCTGCTATTTGGAGAGTCCCCGTCATCTCCGAAGCACGGGCTTTTTCGCTTCTCATTGTCTATAACTGAGAGAGTGAAGGAGAAGAGAGAGAGAGCGCTGACGTCAGAACACCGAGCTCTAGTTGGAATCAGACTTGTGGCCTTACTCTAAAAATGTTATGGATTGCAATTACAAATTACCGAGCCTCAAATGGAATGGATTACCGTTACAAATTACTTTCGCTGAAAAGTAACGGATGACTTTACTCGTTACGTTACAAATTACTGTCACGTTACTTTTTCCGTAGGCTTATCAAGAAAACAACAGAAACGATTTTGATGTTTTCAAAAATGTCCCGCAACACTACTTTCCATTTCTCATACGCCCGCATTATGGTAGTCATTGTAACAATAAAATATTGTGTTTAAGAGAAAGAATGTGTACGCGCACGTTCACCTGTAAGCTGACAAGGCTGTGAAAGCTGCAACCACACCCGCCATCCCGCTAGCTTACGGCGACCGGAAATGATCCCTGCATTTCTGCAGACAAGGCTAGCGGTGCGCATGTCCAGTAGCAGCGTCTACCTCCGCTACGAGATTCGGAGGTAAGAAACCGATCTACGAAAGCTCCCTTTTGAAACGGGCCTTCCAAGCGGTGTAAAAGTCAAACAAAAATAGACACGAAGAGCTTTCTCAGGAAGAAGAAAAAACACGATGGAAGGCAATGGAAAGAAGCAGAGTCTACTTGGCATTGTCTTCTTGGTCGTCTATTATTTGTTTTTTGCATATTAGTATATGCCTTGCACGTCTTTTTAGTAATTCTAATAACCGTTCAGACAAAAAATAGTGTTTTTTTCCGCTTATTCTTTTCTTCACGATGGTTTCTATTTAAATTTGTTGAACTTGCTATCCTTATGCCTCTGAATTGCTTGCTCATATTGCTCCAGTGTCTGTATATTTGTTCATATGTTTTAAAAGTGACGAGTAATTAAAGTTAATCAGTTACCAATATTTTTAACGAAATTACATTACAAATTACTGCCGCAAAAAAGTAACGTGGCAATTTCAAAATTAACTTGAAAAAGTAACAGATTACAAGTAATCCGTTACATGCAACGGATTACTTGTAAGTCTGGTTGGAATGCGTAGTGGGTAGACGCAAAGCTAGCTGCGTCTGTCTCCACTGCAGTTGTCGAATGCGATCGAATGCGAAAGCCAAACACCGGACGCTTTCGTTCTAACGCGTTCGAAGAGGGAGTAAGAACAAAGGCAGCTAGCTTTCCTCTACCCACTAATCCTTCCAATCAGAGCTCGACCTTCTGACGTCACTCTCGTCTCCTCCTCTCCCTCAGTTTCTCGGCGCATGAGATGTTTCATTTCCCATGCAGTGTGATACGCGTTACCAAGAAAGTCTAATGAAGTTTGTTAGTTTCTTTTTTCACAATTGTTCACAAAGCGTTAGCGCCCTCTTTATCTATTTTTTTGTTGCCTTTAGGTGTCCTTTTACAGTGTAAGCCGAGGGACTATGGCGAGGGCAGCGTGGTTTGCGTTTGCGACACCTCGCACTGCGATTTCATCGGCCCCGTTCGACCGGAGCAACCCGGGGTGGTTGCCGCCTACGAGAGCAACAAGGCGGGAAAAAGGTTCGACAAGGTCACTCTCAGCTTCGACGAACCGGGTGAGCCTATTATGACGCTGAACAGCGCGTCCACTGTAAGACTTAAGTTAGTATGCTTTTTCTAGATCACTGAAAAAATAATCACATTGATTGCAAAAACAAAAAATTTTGGCAAATGAAGACTCGGAGAAAACAAATTTTGGAACCGTAAACATCAAACTTGCGTTGTGAAGCTGGGTGTCACGTGAGCACGCTATGTCCCAGCGATTAAGCGTTTCCTGCTGATAAGGTTTTGCGGTACTGTCGTTTGCCGAGCTTTCTTCTGTAGATCGTAGAGGCTAGCTCTCTGAGAGCACCGCGGATAATTTTTTTACAGCGGAGCTGTTAGGGGCTATTTACTATCGTGTCGTCAGCAAACAAATGATGACACTAAACTCTGGACAGCTACCGCCATCTATGAATGACGGCAGAACCAGACAACCGGCTTGCCGGTTGTCTGGTTGCCGCCGTCACTCATAGGTGGCGGTAGCTTTCAGCCTCCACTCTGGCTTGCGACTTGCGACCGGCCATTACTTCATTCCCACCATAGTACAGCTCCTGGTCTTCCTTCTTCACCAGAGTGGAAAGGCTGAAAGTTTTTTACTCTAGCTAGCCAGATAATTACGACTTCAGTGACGTAATTTGTCATAAAGTTATGAACTTTTGAGCTTCTGAGCTTCTACAGCCTTCAGAAGACATTAAAAAATAACTACAAAGAAAAAAATGTCTTGAATTTCAAGAACACTATTTTGTTTACAGTAAATAATTTTCTGCAAACTAGGAGCTGAGAAAGTCAGGACTCTTGGTTGATTAATGTTTATTTTGAATGGACCAATCGGAAGCCTAGAGCTATGGTAGGAGCTTGCTTAATAATCTCAATTCACTTCATTCTAATCACGCCTACTTCTCACTTTCGCAGGAATGCCGAACGAAAATGCTGACTCAGTGTCTGTGGTAATTGATTCTTCCAAGAAGTACCAGTCCATTTTTGGCTTCGGAGGAGCCTTCACCGATGCAGCAGGAATCAACCTGCAGTCGCTCCCAGAGGAGCTACAGGAGGACATACTGAAATCTTACTACTCCAATGAAGGTATCATAACAACATCGAGCTATGCACAGTTATCTTGCGAAATTTAATCTAACATTACGTTATCTTATTGTCGCAGCCCCAAGGAACTTCTGTCGTTTTCGATGGTTAACGGATTTTGGAATAAAGCAGTATCAGCAATATTTTGATAAGGTTGTTACGCTCGTGGACATACGGGAACAAATCTCGATAGTTGAATTGAGATTATTTTAGGTGAAAATATGTAAGTAATAAAGATTTTCTGATTGTAATTTTTATCTGCATGCGCCAAATATTTTAGTAGACATAAAAATATTTTCGATGTATTTAAATTACGATTCTTCTAAAACCAACAGTCAAAGTTTAATTTTTAGAAATCTTCATCTAGATTATGAAACAATTTTATATTTCGTGTTGAAAGTGTTGAACTTGTCCAGTTCGCTTGCACCTTTGCATTTAATTGCATTATAATCATGAACCCCCTTTTGGTTAAATGGGCCATTCCTGAAGTGTGATGAGGCTTCCAAAAGATAAGCGTACACTACGTCATTCTACTCCGTTGATATTCCCTGTTGCGCTACGCATTCACATAGAAATAATATATGTACTGGCAGCTTAAAAAAAAAAGAGGGCACGGCGTATTATGTTTAGGCCTTTTGCTTCATGGTTCCTTCTTCGCTGTTCTTATTGGCTAATGTTGCAGTCTTATGGAAAGCGACAATTACGTGCCAGGAACTTGGCATGCTCCGCATTTTCGAAGTTGTCAGTGACTCTAATAGAACCTGACTGGTATTTGACTCGCCCTGCAGGGCTCTCCTACAACATCGGCAGGGTTCCCATGGCGAGTTGTGATTTCTCGGTCCGTCAGTACACGTACGACGACGTGCCGGGAGACTTGGACATGACGCACTTTGCGCTCACTACAGAAGACCTCTCGTTGAAGGTGAACCATCGCAGCATCGACTCGTTGTCACTTTGTTACCTTCTGTAGAGATTACGATAGTTGTATGTTGAGTGAAGTTCTTTGCTTCCTATCATCTTCTTAACCTGTCGTTCAAGAAGTAGATAAAGAAAAACAAAAGATAAAAGAGTGGTGGTTTTCCCAACAGATATCACTGGAACAAAATAATTTGATGGCCTACTTGGTTTCACAGTTGGTTCCTTCTTCCTGTGTTCGTCCACTGCGCTGATTTTGTTTACGATCTCACTAGAGCATCGTTCAGTTGAACGATGAAATTTTGTGTGAACATCTGTATTCTTATTTATTGCCGCTTGTTATCTTACTTATGGTGATCTTTGTCATTACATACTGAAATGTGCTTAAAGAGGTGGTACAACAGTATTCAATTGGAATGTATTTCACTTTACACGAGCTTACTGGCACTAGGGGAACTAAAGGATACTCGCAAGCAACGCCACTAGCCAAGAAACTCCTTTGTTGAGGTGTAATTTCAAGGACAAAAGCGAGCGTTTGTATTCAATCTCTCCTTCGCGAAACTTGATGACGTAACTGGGGGATCGCGGTATCCTCCAGTGAGGATATTTAAATGCTGGCTCATAGATTGAACCCGAGCATTGTGTGGGCACTCGTGTTTGGCTCATGATAATCGATAGCTCGATAAGCATTGGGGTAGTGGCCCGTGTCCAATCACTGAAATGACGACAATAGCCGAACCATAACAATATCTGGAACTCAGCGCGTGTCCTGTGCCTTGCCAACCCCAGCGTGTGGCTATGATCAACATTGGCGGCATATAATCGGCTCCAGATCGCGTGGCCGCTTGTTCTGGCAGCTAGTTGAGGAGGTAAACTCTGATGGTTTTTATTTAATCTTTTTTTTTTCTGCGTCTTCGACTGCGTGTGGTAAAAATACGAGCGGATGTTTCACTTGTCATTAACGTCAGGGATCTGCTCTGAGCGGTATTTGCGCAAAGTACAAAATTCGTTGCATCGCTCCCTTAAGTGAATTTTATAGTTCAAAAGGTTTGACACGATCTAAGTTCATACTTCTGTTTTTGATTGTACTTGTATGTGTCTACAATTTGAGGCGAGTAAATTCACTTCCTTGTCCTCATAAAAGCGTGCTACGCTTAAGCGGGCTGAATGTGCTTTCGATTGTTTTCTTCGTAAATAATCTTCATCCTTTATTCTTCGTCCTTGGTTCATCTTAAGAATGACGCAGCCGACGCTACAGACTTGAGTCTAACCAATCAGGTAGCGTAAAAAGCGCACCATCATGGTGCTCGTCATGTTTCTGTACGTGTAGTACCATCGCTGAACCAATCATAAACAGAAAAGGCCCAGTGAGTTGCGATTTTGAAGCTGTTTGATTGGTGCCATCAGTTCGTAGCGTCGGCTGCTTTTGCATTTAACTGAAACGAAGTATAGTAGGCGAATAAATACCATGAAGTCTCAAGCACAGCGCGGTGACGTCATCTTGATGCCAGTCTGGCCCTGGAGTCACGAAGCGAGGGTCGTGTGAAGTCTACGAGTGTCGGTGCTTTGTAAATGTTACGATAACATTGCGGACGTTTTCTACTGGGATAAAAAAAGCGACAAAAACAGTAAGCACTGCATGCAGACTTCAGGCCCTCGTATTACTAGACTGAAGGTCTTGCAGTAAGTGCAGGATCAAATATACGCACGATATAGTACAGCTAATGTGTGAAATAGTCCCTAACAACATTGCCCTAATTATTCCAGGCCCACATTGAAAGAATGACGCGCAAAAAAAATATAGGAAGCATATACGCAGATTTAAATTGTTCCAAGGGGTGCCAGATAGAGGGCGCCAGTGTGCCAGTATGTTCTCTCGTCACACGCGAGCACAAGGAAGTCGATTACACTCGAGCTATAGTGTGTGAACCAGCCTTAAGCCCAACATGTGGAGACGCGTACCAGGTACCAGGCAGCATGCATAAGAGAATATACTGAACGCCGCCATCTTTTCTTTCTTTCGGACCAATCTTGTACCGCCAGATTCCTTACATTAAGAGGGCCTTAAGCATGTCCAAAGAGGACGTCTGGATCTTCGGAAGTCCCTGGAGTGGCCCTGCGTGGATGAAGACTTCGGGAAAGCTGTACGGCGCCGGAACACTCAAGGGCAGTCCTGGGGGACCGTACTACAAGGCTTGGGCCAAGTACTTCGTAAGGTGCGTTCTCAGGCACACGGGCTCAAACTAGGCTGCACTCACGGTCTTAGGGAAGGGTTACGTTATCGAGGCCGTCTTCAGTGATCCGACGTTGTACTTGGGTTCAGGTGGTATACTTCTGAATTCAGCTCTTTTGCATCGCGTGTAGTGCCTTCAGTCACTCGGCAGTGACATTTTGAACCTTCACTAACATTCTGGCAAGTATATCAAATCAATTGCAACGTGTCGTTGGTATTCACTGGTCACCATAGTTGAGTACATTCTTAAAAGCCCATACTCAAAATGAGCTGCCGATCAACTACTAATGCCGAAAATTTGGAAGTGTGGAAGCCAAGTTCCAGAAGTCTTTTGTAGGAGAGAAGTCAGCATGCGCCCAGCTGCAATAAGCTCAGATATGACCGCCAGTAACCACCCCAACTGTGATTTTGACAGAGGTAAACTGTGATCGGTGTCTTAATAGAAAATTATATAAAAGTTTACAGTAGTCTCGGCGTACATGTTATCGAAAAAAGCAGTTGATATATATGCACAGTTTGGTTTCCCGTCAAAAACAGGCTGTTTTGATTGCTTCATAACTAGAAGTATATTTAAACAATGTTCTCAAAGAAGACCGCTAATGTTGCGATTACTTTACTAAATTACCTGATTACCGCTAATTGTTGTCTTGTCGTGAGTGCATATATAAAGGAACACTACTTATGTATCCCGGAGCTTAGGGTCATTAATTTTGTTACCTGCAGCAGCCTTTCTTTTTTTTTTATATATCCTGAAGTCAGTTAAATGTATTCATTTTAGATAACGATATGTAATACACAAAATATAATATGCAGTTACGGAAAGAAACCACTAAGACTAATTATGTTACCTTCGTATACATACTCAATATTTTCGACCGCTTACTCGGGAAAGACTGAAATAATTAACCCAATTGCATTGAACATCAAGATATTGCTGTCAATGTGTTTCTCGTAATAAACTTTTATTCCATGGCCAAACTCCCGCAACCACCCCGTTTAGATCAGGGCGCAAATCATTCTCGTACCTGCCGGCTCTCCTCATAGTCTCCACCACTATGTTGCCCATCTACAGCATAGGCATCGAGACGCCATGTCAGGACAGATTAGCTTGAGAGGACCGTCTGGAGATTCATTTCGTACTTGAGACAACAGGCGGCGCAGACTGATCGCAGCTACTCGCTTAGGTTCCTGCAGGAGTACGAGAAGAATGGCATCCGCCTGTGGGGCCTGACCGCCGAGAACGAACCCAGCGAAGGCTATACGCCCCACTACCCGTTCCAGTGCATGGGCTTCACACCGTCCTCCCAGCGAGACTTCATCAAGATGGACCTGGGACCGGCTCTTGCGGACGCCGGCTACGGGCCTGGAAACCTTACGCTGATGATCATGGACGACAATCGGTACCTCCTTCCAAACTGGGCCAACGTTGTGAGTTTTATAGCCTCAATGGATGTGTGGTGTCGCCGCTGGAGATAAGAAATCTAGCCACTGCAGTACGACTGCTAGCCAGGGGTCTTTAACGTGCATTGCATAGTATAGAGATACACGACCGCATGCCGGTACAGTGCCCATTCAAATCAAAACTGAGAGGGTGTGGATTAGCGGCGCGAACTTTTGTTTTACGTTCTACGAGCTGTGGTCCGTTCACATGGCCTAATTTATATTTTTAATTTGTTTTACGTATATAGCAAATGCAAGGAAGTTTGCAGTCTTTTCAATCCCTGTGAGGGTCCCCGCTCAGACTTACGCAGTTACATATTTTTTGCCATTCACGCGGAATAGTGCTTGCACGTGAATGTCCTTGAGAGGATGACGTAAAAGGGCGACGCCATTTTGTCGGCATTTCGATTGGATTGGATTTGATCTTGGCGAATATTTCATTTGTAACGGGAGAACGGAGACTATGCTCTGCTCCACTTGAAAGTAACTGCGTGGTAATTACCTCACTACTTCTTGCTCAGGCCTCACCAGTTTCCTAGCCTTCTCTTGGTGCATTACGTTATCCTCTCGGTTCTTAGTGTCACATCATCCGAGTCCACACTGGCTTCCGCCTCCGTCCCAAAGTCAAGAGACTCAGTAAAAAAAAGTTTGTTTCTGGCTTCGGCCTCAGGACTTGGCAGTCTATCACTACGTGATGAATAGTTTATGCCTCCGTCCCCCAAGCGCAAGCGGACCCCAGGTTTTCGGTGAAGCGAGTTCTCTATTGCCTTGTTCCAAGTGTCCCTGCCCGTGCAACAAATAGAGACGACTTCACTCGTGTTGTAAAGACTCTCCTTCTGAATGGTGTCCTGCAGCGATGACCTCTGGGCCATCCTTCTGAGACCTGAATAGTGATGACAATGAAATGACGATGATGATGATGGGTTTGCGATTGTTTCCCTTTGGAACGATCGGGCTCGAAGTGGTTTCGTGCTAAAGCTTGGGACAGTATGAGTCTTAATGGCCTGGCCGTACGGCGAATAAAAATACCGAATTGAGTTGCATCTGAAATGTTGTGCAACTAGCGCCTTCTAGACGACTGGCAGCCGCTAAACGAATTCGCCTAGTCTGCTAAAAAATACAGGCGGATTTTTCCAACAACCGCCAGTCACCTTGAGGGCGTGATTTGCTGACCGCTTTAGGCAGAGCTCGATTTATTTGGCGCACGTCTCCACGTTAAGGACTTCAACTGGAATCATTATAGTATGGCGTTTCTGCTGCATTAGCTTCAATACATCCCGCATCTTGAGACCGTGGCTGCTTGATCCCCTTTTAAGGGAGGGTTAAAGCAGTACCGCCTCGAAGACAACGCCCGTCTGTTACCCTTTCCACATCATCACTAGTTGTACCACGGCAGTGAATCTAGGGCTCATGTCCGCATTGCCAGTAGTGCGTTTCTCGCGCTTGGCGTCCCGTCTGCGCAAATATCCAGACGTTTTCCGTTTTGCCCCGCAATTTGGACGGGTTTTAGCATGTTTGCCACCTGAGACGGTTTGAAAACCCGATAAAGATGATGTCATGCCCAGGACTTGTGTACCAAGTTGTACAGGCCAAGACACAAAAGACCTTTCCAATAATAGCCTTCTGCGCGCTGGCATCCTTGTTTAAAGGGTTGGGGAACACATTCTCATGATGCGCAGTGGCTCTCTTCTGTGGAATAGCAGGCGCCGGGAATTTCATTGTAAACCAGTGACTCAGCAATTTTCGCTAGTGTGATAAGCCCTGGAAAAGTGTACACGTTGAGGCACGGAGAGGTTTATTATTCTATACTCTTCTCTTCCCTCCGGTTGTAGTCGTTTGGCGATTTCCGTTGAACGTAGTCAACGGATATGTCTCATGAGCACATCACTGTCCTTGTGCCTGACCACAGGTTCTAGGGGACGCAGATGCGGCCAAGTACGTCCAGGGCGTTGCAGTGCACTGGTACGCGGACGAAGGCGTGGGGCCTTGGGTGCTGGACAAGACCCATGATAACTTTCCCGACAAGTTCATCCTGGCCACGGAGGCGTGCAAGGGCGACAAGCCCTGGGACAAGGCGCATGTTATCCTCGGCAGTTGGGACCGGGCTGAAAACTACGCGCATGACATCTTGGAGGTAAATCGGGTTTAGGGCGAGGAAGACAAACTGGTCGAGGTCAAGGGGTTCCAGAAAAACGGGACCCGGAAAACTTGTTCCAGAAGAAATTAGGCCTGAACAGAATGACCCGGACATGGCGCATTGAACCTAACTACAAGTCCATACAAAATGGTCCTTATTCCAAACCCCGTCAGGACGATCCCAAGTGAATTTTAGACCTTAAATAATCTTGAATGTTTTCAGCGAACTGATAATTTGACAATTAATTCCAGACATGTTTAATGTATATCCCTTTCAATGGAAGTATTTTATTATATAAAATTAGAAAAAAATACGCGCGAATTTCAATTTCAAAAACTGAATTAAGCCTATTATTGTTTTAAGGTAGCTCTACGGTGCCATTAAGAAATCTAGCAATAATGTTTCAAACCTTGCCATTAGAACACACAATATTTATTCGTTAGCAAATTTTGTGCATTTAGTTAATGTTTAAATAAATAAAGTTATAATTAAATGCACAAACTGACGGTTGACTGACGTGATAATGATCTAAGCAACGTTTTGGCATCAACTAATGAATTGGCCAAAATATATAATTTTCTCCTGTACCTCTGCTCTCTATTTCACCTGCGATAACAGAATCCGAAAGCTATTAAAACAAATACCATACGCGCGAAATTTATTTATACTTCTGATGAAGAAAAGCAATATGAATCCTGAAGGTTTTGGACTGCATATGCAAACTATTATGGTTAGGCTACTTATGCTACAAGTTTATATTCGTATATGTTCAAACTGTGTCAAGTACAAGCCATCTAGAAACCCGCGAAGATCAAACAAACAATGCGCAAAAATTTTGTTGGGACCATTTTGTTTGGGTTTGGGTTTGGTGCTTGGCACTGTTTTTTCTGGGACCATTTTACAGTGAACCATTTCGAACGGGATCAATTTGACCGAGACAATTTTGACTTCAACCATGTCGACTTTTCACTGCACCGCCCAAACAGCAATAATCTGACAATATCGGCTGACTGATTTCTTGAACAACCCGGCGTTGCAATGTTACTTGAGAGATGATGAAAGATTGGTGGATAAGAGGCGGTTTCAAAAGAGCTCCGAATGACTCGTAGTAACTGCGTGATTGAACGACTGTTTAATCTTTGGTTTAGGATCTTTTACACTGGACCACGGGTTGGGTTGACTGGAACCTGGCCTTGGATGTTGTAGGAGGTCCCAACTGGGTGAAGAACTTTGTCGACTCGCCCATTATTGTGAATGCCACTGGGCAGGAATTCTACAAGCAGCCCATGTACTACGCGTTGGCGCATTTCTCGTAAGTGCCAACTGTAACAGGCAATCCCAGACTCTAAAATTGTCCGTTATTCAACACTCTAAACAATCCATCGTGTTTACTTTCCCGCAAAGCACTTCGAAGGTCCAATTGCTACAACCTACGCAGGCAACTCGGCGAATGATGTGAGAAATGGAAACATCATGCCCAGTGTCACAAGGCAGACTTTTTTTTACGTATCTTTTGTTTTGTTCTTTGCCGAGCGCACTCCGAAGATTGCAGCTGTTGGTTCTTCCACGTGTTTTGAGGGAAAGTAAACGCACCAGATTTCTTAGGTTACACCAAATACACGATGGTGTGCGCTGCAGTCATGATGGCATAATTATCTGCGGCCTGAAGCATATTCGAAAAGTGTTTGCTTCGTACAGATGTATGCTTAGAGCACGTCCGCAGACAGTTTTTGTATAACCAATGTGACAGTTACATTGGTCACAGACGGTGTCTGCAGGGTGTCTTTTGTATAATGTAGTAGTGTAGTGTGAATGCGGCTTTACGGCGTACTTTACCACGTGGCTTTCGGTAAAGCCATTCACTCTCATCCTATTGTAGAAAACACCGGAGTCTATTTTGACCAATTTCTCTTTGTTACCTTGTGAACAGGAAGTTTCTTCCACGAGGAAGCGTCAGGATAGATTCGAGGCTCGCCGGTGAAGAGGGTGGGAAACTTGAATTCGGAGCCTTCAAGACGCCCGAAAACGCCACCGTCTTCATCGTGCTGAATACGTGAGTACGCATATGTGCACCGGGTGTAAATTAAGATGAGGTGACTGCTTTCAAATACACTAACACAGTGATGCGTTTCTCGTCACCGCCCGTAACTTTGGAAGCGACAGTGCATTTGAAGCGTTTGTATTACTTTAGCCGATGTCGGAAGGACTCGATTGAGTTACCAATGTTAGAGCTGCCTAATGGCCAGTCCTTTGCCGTCTGAACAGGCTATGATGAGCGGAAGGTCGTCTGCTTCTTTTGTAGGGGTTGTGGTTACGTCAGAATGCCGAGCTCTGATTGGCTCTGATTGAAAGATAGTGGGCAGACCTCAAAGTAAGCTGATTGAGTTCTACCCACTATCCTTCAGTAAGAGCCAATCAGAGCTCGGCGTTCTGACGTCCTCACAACCCCTGCAAAAGAAGCAGACGAACTTCCGCTCCGCATAGTCACCGTCAGGTTATTATGAAAGGCAGAATGTGGCCTATTAGGATGATTCATCTTACTTCGTGATTGGTTCTTCAGGTCTCTCAATGGCTAATGGTGCAATCTTATTGGCTGAGGAGCGATAATGAGATGCTGGACTCGCCACGTCCTGCATTTCTTAAGCTGTCAATGGCTATACGCTCTCAGAAGCTCCTGTAGGCACAGTGCCCCACAAATACTTTGGAACACGATGCTGATTATGTGTTATTTTCTTAATTTGCGGGACGATATTTCTTATTTAATACTTTGTTTATTTTGTATGCTGCGTCTTGCTGACTATTTTTGTCACGGGACACCGGGAGTGGCATGCCTGGCTATTTATTGGTCCAACCGTAATAGTGCACTGATACGAAATATAATGAAAGTAAATAATATAGACAAGTAAACCTATGTCTGAATTAATATAAAGAATTATTAGATCACTCTTTTTTTTGCTGATCGGCTGAATCCATGATAAATAAGCCATCGATGTAATCTCCAATGGGCATAAAGTCTCATCGGCAAAAAGAGTGTGCACATTTTTTGTCACTGAGACTGCACGCCCACTGGTGCGAGAAACCGGTTCACCTCCTGATTAGCCCATCTAACGATGAGAAGAAACGTGATACACATGAATGATGTGCCGAAAGCATAGCGGGGCAGTATACACGCTGGAACTTCCCAGGATGTGTAGACCTTTCCGGCGCTTATCACCCAGGCGGAAAATGCTGAGCCACTGGGCTGTGAACGCATGTGTGGCGTCTCACATTTTGTGGAAGAGAGCTATTGCGCATGCTCAGATGGCCTTCCACAGCCCAGTATACAAAGATGGCCGCGCTCAGAGGGCGATTATTGAAAAGGTCTATGGAGGAATGCATTAGGTACCTGTCATGGTCGGGTCGTGCATGTTTAACGTGGAGTATCTTGAACATTTTAGTACAAATTGCGACGATGAGCATCCTACAATCACTGATACGATGGGAACAGAAGGGATGAGCTACACTTGGCCGTACCTTCAGCATGATCTTTCTACCTTTGATAGCACTTGGGTGTCTCGTGATTCTTGAGCGCGCACGAGTAGCCAAAGCACTAGTATACTCCGTTCACCCTTAAGCTGAGACTTGAAGCTCCGGCTTCAGCGCGAGCTCGCTGGCTTCCGCAGTGCTTTGGTTGCGCGTGCCTGCGCTTGCACACTTGCGCTAGCAGGGGCAGAAAGCTTTCGCTGAAGGCGGAGCTCCTAGTCTCAGCTTAAGAATGAACGGAGTATAGCAACAGCGCTCGTCTGTTGTACCATAGCCACCTTTACGAGTCAGTACCAACTACCACCGTTTTCTATACCTACATTTGTCCACTACAGAGCACAGCGAGCTAGTGCTGAAAGCCGTCCTTCTGAAAGAGACTACCTCGCGTTCTCACCCTGACAGTAACTATAACGATCCTTTCCGAACAAAAAAAAACATTTCTCCGCTTGACGTTACGGTAGGCCGGGTGTAGCTGGAGGGCACCAGGTGAAACCTCCACCGTAGAAGACTGCATCGTTGGAGTTTCATGCCTTTGCTTCCAGTTTAATTATGGGTGTCCTTCTGCCTTTCTATTGTTACAGTGACACGCAAGCGCACAACATCAGCGTGCGGGATGTTTCGAGGAAAGACGCCACATTTACATCTTCTATCACGGAGCGCTCCATCCGCTCCTTCATCTGGTGGTAGCCCTCACGAACAAGCTGCCTCCTCGACCTTCTCGACCACTACGACCACGGATTAAAAAACAAAAACAAAAAAAACTCTCCCTTTGTTTTGTTTTTTGGTATTAATGATATCATCGCGCCATGATGGTGGTCATTTTGCAGTCACACTGCTCATAGTAGTGTCACTCGTACATTGTACAATATCAGCAGACACGATAACAGAATTATGGACGGATATGGCTCACCACATTGGAAGCGTGCTTGCTTCATAAGAATGTATGGTTCGAACATGACTAAACACAATTCTTTATGACCCGTGGGTCAGGACCGTTCTACAAGGAAGAAACACGCCATAGACAATGTCTGCGGACTGTATTTTGTTCGATTTATTAGCATCATAGACGCTTTGCACACACTTTGCACACACCACAGATTACAGCAGCCATTGCTGACCTTTTCTTGTCTTACCGAGATAAAGCTCTGAAGCGGGCTTCGAAGCTCCACAAAGGTCAATGCTGGGGAGAAAGGCTCAATCGGATCTCGCAAGGCGCCACCTCGGGCCTCAGCGCATTTCCACACCACGGGCCTACTGCCCAGCTTATTTCAACACCAGAGGATAGGAGCAATGTTTGTCTTGAAGGACGCGTAAAGGTGCATGCTTGAGTGTTCTTGCATGTCTGCTCTTCACCGGTCCGCCTCAACGGTCTTAATTTTCTACCTCACCTTATCAACCCACTCTTCCTTTGTCGGAGGCACTTCGGACAACGAGGAAGCCCCGCGCTGCGTACCCAGTCGGATGGTACGGCGTCTCCATGTTGTGTGCGCACCTCTTAGGTGAATGTACACGAAAACCCGCCACGTCCAGCAACCTCCATTCATGTGTCGAAATCGGGCGTAGTACTCCAACTTGCTGCTGGCCTCCCGTGCATCAAAAGAGGACCAGTCAAGGTCTCCTTCGATGAGTTTTTTGCGACTCTCCCATGACATCCTAGTGCCTGGCGTCCGATTTCCCTTTGGCGCTGCTCAAGGTACTGTCGGATCTCGCTGGGGGCACATGTAACGGCGTTGGCAAAAGTGAAGCCTGGTACAGCGACAGCTTTCTAAAGTTCGCGGATTATTACGTACCGATCGCAGCTCCAAAGTCTCTTTCGACGTAGCACATTTCGCATCCTCAGCGCTGACGCCTTCAGATTTTCATGGTGCTCTGCCAGGTAATCTTCTGCTCTTGTCAGGGTCCCTCCAAGGTATCAGTAATGGCTACTAAGAGGGAGCGCAGTGTTCAGGATGGTGAGAGATTCAAGACCTTCGTCCTGCCCGAAGAAAAGCACCACAGCCAACTTGTGGACATTGAATTGCTGTCGAAGCCCAACCGCTTTCCGCTTCGCAGGCGATCTGCAGTTTTTTTAAATTTATGTCTGACACGTTGCCGGGTGTCAGTACTAGCTCATCTGCGAAAGCGAGCCCGGGGAGCCGCCATTCGACCATGTCTCCGTGTTGCATGTATTGCAGAGTAAACCCAATGCGTGTTTGTTCCAGCACCTTCTCCATGCCGGATGGGTATAGCATGGAAAGAACGGGGAATAAGAGACAGCCCTGACGTACAGTCCCCTGCCCACCGGAACGTCACCAGAGATAGCTCCGTCGAACGTTGAACATTACGTGATTTCCACCATATGGACGCTTTATTAACTACACCAGGGTTCTGGCATCTTCAGCTGCTGGAGTCGCCTGATCAGCAAGGAATGGGGAACACTGTCGTGAGCTGTAGCAACGTCCAAAAAGCAACATATTAGATTCCGCTTTTCCAACCGAGCTATCTCAATGCATTGGGTCAGGGGGAACAAGTTGCCATCCAGTTGACGAACTCTGTGATAACCATTTTGTATTTAGGTGAAATCACCAGTAGACAAGTAGGGCCATCTGGTGTCAAAAGTACTACACAAACACATCGAACATTTAAAGTGTTGCCATCTATCAACATACCCGCATACTCCGAAACTAAACGTTTTTTTTCGGAAACGGGCGTATCGCCTGCTTTTTGCACTTCAAAGTTTTTTGCTACGGCCGGCGTTCAAATGCGGAAGTCAAACACCTGACGCCGGTGTTCCGCGTCCTAACGCGTTCGACGAGTGCAGTGGAGACAAAAGGCAGCTATAGCTTTAGGTCTACCCACTAATCACTCCAATCAGAGCTCGGCGTCCTGACGTCCCTCTCGTCTCCTCCTCACCCTCAGTTTCTCGGCGACTAGAACCAATGCGGAGTGCAAGTTCGTCTGCTTCTTGTACCTGTAGGGGTTCCGATGATGTCAGAACACCAAGCTCTTATTGGCAGATCGAAAAAAAAAATAGTGGGTAGACCTGAAGGCATCAAGCATTGAGGTCTACCCACTTTTCTTTCACTCTAAGCCAATCAGAGCTCGGCGTCGTTCTGACATCACCACAACTCCTGCGCAAGAAGCAGCCGACTTGCTCTCCGCATAGAGGTCACTCTGTTCAGCTTTTTTCTACAGAGCTCGGTGTTTATCTCATGTAAGTTCTGTGAACTGGAGCTTTTAGTCATCGTCCTGCATCGAGATCGGGACACAGATTGGACCCTAGTTTCGTGTCAGCGTTCAACTGGGACTCGAGTTCAACTGGTGCTGCACTGATTGCATGAGCCCCAGCAGAACGTTGACGCACCATTCGGCCACATCAGCTGAACGCTGCCTAAAGAACACGAGCAAATAATTGATGAGGTTGAATAGATGGAGAAACATATATTAAAACCACATTATTCGCAAGTTCAGTGTGAAGCGATCGCCCTCTCGCGGACGAACGAAGAACCAGAGGAGCGAAGACGGCGGCGGAGACGACGGCACGCGTTATTCTAAGAAATGCCTGCGCGTCTACTTACCCGCAAAACATCCAAAGAGCCAATCATTGCGATCTAGAAAATCAGCTCAGCGAATGATGAGGCGGAACATCTGTTTAGACCTCAAAATGAAGTCTGCGCTGTGGTATTACGCAATGCAAGCATGACGCTTTGCATTGCGTAATGCCACAGCGCAGACTTCATTTTTAGGTCTAAACGGATGTTCCGCCTCATCATTTGCTGAGCTGAATTCCTAGATCGCAAAATCGCAATCATTGGCTCTTTGGATGTTTTGCGGGTAAGCAGATGCGCAGGAATTTCTTAGAGTGCGGATTGTCGGTCTTGGTGCTGTTGTTATCGCATGGTTTTGATCGACGTGTTCGTGCTTCGTGCAGTTTTAACGAAAAAAAAGCGAGTGCGTTAAAATGGGAATTGTTTTGTTCCACTCCGCGACTTTTAAAAATCAACATGTTCGTTTTCTTAGCGCACGTCAACAGCTCCGTGACCTGTGACATGCTCTTACCCTGACCGCTTCGTATTTGTAGGCGAATAAATTAATTTTGGCGCACCATTAATTTATTAGCCTACTACCTTAATTTTGGTAGCGTCAGCGAGCAGGAGCACGGGAGATCCTGGAGAATATGTCTCCGTCTGTTGCGCCATTTTGCGACTACCGCCCCCCCTCCATCTAGAGGGCGTTGGAGTTGCGAATAGTGGGAGCGATTGCGCTATGGCATTGCCCTTTGAGAAAAATGGTGTATTTAGGTGTTTGTTTTCTCTGATGCCAGTACCGTACCACCGCTGGCCCGGGGTCTTCGGCGTGCATCACGGAGCAATGATACACGACGGCACGCCAACACAATGCTCACCCAAATGAAAAAAAAAAAACAAAAGGGGTGGGAATTTCTTTTGATTGGTTGAACCGAATAAAGGAAGGCCATTGATTGGTGCTTGGAGTGCATCGCGGGGCAGTATACACGGAGGAGCTTCTGATAGTTCGCGAGATTATGAATGCAATCGGGAACTGTGTAACGGTCGAGTTGAACTTGTTGAACCTGAAGGAACTTGAAAAATCTCAGTTCAGGTTGGTACTAAGTGTCATCTAAAGACGCGGGCACACTGCTAATGCATTATACAAAAGACAGTCTGAAGACACTGTCTGATGCGTTTCTTTTTTCCTGTATGACGGTTACATTGGTCATGCATAAGCTGTCTTCAGACGTTCCAAGCATACATGTGTATAAAGCAAACATGCGTTGAACACGCTCGAACATGCTTTTTCTGATGAACGAGTAGTATGACTGCGGCTTAACGGGTCTCGCCGAACAAAATAGACATTCTTAGCCCGACGTTTCGGAGGACTTGAAGTAGCCGGTACGTTAAGCCTCCTATGTACGTAACAGGTTTCGTTGTTACATTTTTTTCCCCTTTGCTGCCAGTTGAATTATTAGGGTTGTTCTCCTTTTCCTTTTGTTACAGTGACAACCAAGAACACAATATAAGCGTCCAGGATGTTTCTCGGAAAGGCGGCACGTTGAGAGTTCCATCTCAGAGCGCTACATTCTCTTTTTCATCTGGCAGTAGCCTCCGCGAACAAACGTCCTCCGCAACGCGGTGTTCTCGGCCACTATGGCGAAATGTTTTGTAATGTAATGTAATAAACCACCCCTGTACAAACATTGCAGAATAATATCCAGGTCACGCTTTGTCAGTATTAGTTCGTTTCGGTGCCACTTTGATTTAACTGAACGTGTGTAATGTCCGCGATGTTCTTTGTGTCTGTAAATTCAACTTCAAGCCGGCCATTGCGCTCTTAGATGCATCACTTTCTCGATGTCCACTCGAAGAGCCAGTCACTACAATCGACGGAGGACGCTCAGCAAATGACTAGACAGAAAATCTATTTGTATTCAAAAACTGAAGTCACTGACAATTCTCGACAATCTCACCGGCTCTGAGTTACAGCCAGAGTCCACAGCGACTGAAGTTCCGCATTGTCCGCACCTTTCATTTAATTCATTTAATTTATTGTGCCCTTATATCGCCCTCAGGGGGATTTACATAAGAGGGGGACAAACAGCAATATATAATAAAACTCACGAAGAAAAAAACACACACACACACACACACACACACACACACACACACACACACACACACACACACACACACACACACACACACACACACACACACACACACAAACACAAAACAGTTTAAGGTAATTACGTGTAAAGTGCGGCAAGTGAGGCTCGAAACGTGCTGGTCTCTTCTATTGTTACAATGTTATCGGGGAGTGAATTCCAGTCGGTAATAGACAGCTGTAAAAGGAGAAAACTTGTAGATGTTAGTCCTGGGAGTGGTTACGTGAAGTTTCCGTGTGTTGTCTGTGCGTGAGGAGATGTGGATGGCGGCTCTGCAATACTTCTCTTTTTTTGCAATACTTATCTTTTCGCACAGCCTTTTGCAGCTGGCGCTGCTGCCAGCCTTTTGTGCATACTGCACTCGGCGCAGAAAACGGGGCATCGCCTCTCGCCCTCCGAAACGTCATCACTACAAGGCATCTCCGCCTAGCTCGCGTCAGCGTCTCACAAGGAGTGCGGAGTCAGCGCGCGGCCACGCCAAGACGGACGCCAAGAACTTTTTTCATATTTGCACAGTCGATACCTGTATTACAATATCCTCATTAAAAACACGTTTGCCACTTTTCTTTTTCTTCCTCTTTTCTGCCCAACATAGTGTGCATTCGCGATAGAAGGGAAGAGCTCTTTCTCGCTATGAGTGCTATCTAATCGCGGCAAATGCGCGCTTCGTCGGGTGACAGCTGACCAGGCTCTATCTGTATGCGGACTCCTCGCTGACGCCGAAGAACAGGAGCGGTGTTCGCGTACGCCCGGACTTCAAATTCCGTCCGCTAGCGCAGGACACTCCCTCGTTAGCGATGGCGAATGCTTCGGGTTCGACAACTGTGCTTCTGACACTCTTCTTAGTTCCTGGTAAGTGGCGCAGCATGCCGACGGTGTAACTTTGCCCTCGCAATTTTTATTCTTAAACCTTCGGCGCTTATTTATGTTGGAACCGGAATTATTTCCCTCCAAGCCGCTGTCACGCCGCAAATACATCATACAAAATATCATCTGCACGCACTGTCTGAAGCGTGTTTCTTTTTTGTATGACGGTCACATTCAAAAACTGTCTACAGACATGTTGGGGGCGTACATCTGAATGCAGCAAGCATGCTTCCAATATGCTTGGGGCGGAGAAAGTTCTTGTCATCATGTTCGGCATTAGCGAATACGCGTGTAGTCCGTTGGTTCTCAGAAAGGTAAAGTAGTCACTGTAAGCTTAAAGGGTTAATCAACCGAAATTTCGAGCTCACAAAACAGGGCTGGAGCAATAAGCGGGACGCTGCAGAACCAGAAAAAAAAAAACACACTCGTACAGCGATATCTCTAACGTATGGCCGTATTTTTGAAAAAGAAATGCGCGACTGAACACGGCCGACGAGGCCGACGAGACATATGTGAAGTCACGATTCTCATTCCCTCTCCTCCTCGCTTCGTCCCGTCGAGCTGGTGGACCGAAGCGAGGAGAGGCGCCAGGCCACTTCCCCTCATCCTCAACTGTTCCAGGAGGATCGTGACGTCAGAGTCCTCGCTCGATCGCGCCCTTTTTTTCCAAAAATACTGCCATTCGTTTGAAATATCGATGTATGAGTGAAGTCTCGGTGTTTGTACCGTCCCGTCCAACGCATCTGTGGCCTAATTTTTGAGAAATCCGAATTTCGGTTCAAAGTCCCTTTAAGAAAGGCAGGGCGTGGAAAGCATCTCATTCTCGCTCTTCAGCCAATCGGATTGCGGCATTAGCCGATTAGAACTCCCGGGAATCAATCACGAAGCAAGAAGCGTAAACATAATAAGCCACGGCCTGCGTTTCTGAAGTTCTCAGTGACTATGTGAACCCCTCGACAAAGTGATCATCATACGTTAAAAACGAACGTTTGGGAGTGGGCCAGTGATTAAGTGCGCGGCTGCGTAGAGGCACGCGATATACTCACGTTTTAATTTTGATAAATTACCTGAGACTGGGGCAAGAAAACTAGCAACGCCAACCACGGAGGACAACGAAAAAAAGGCGGGAGAGCAAAGTCTCAAACTCAGCTAACTGAAAAACTCAAGGTCGCCACCCGTTCCACAGAAAAGGTCACAACATTCCCTGAGCTCAAACCCAGATTACTTCGGCCCTGCCACTTGCCCCTCCTTTTCTAAACAAATGCAGTTTTCCCACGTTGTCCTGCACCCTGATGTGTGTGCTTGAGATGACAAACAGCTCCGCCCTCCGCGAAACAGATACCTCATTAACCTTCCCTCCGACACAGTAGAAGCGCTTTTTGACGTTTTAAGTTAAAAGCCCGTTCACACTCTTGCAACCGAGTACGACCGAGACAGACGAGACCTGTTGAAACCTCTTGAAATTTCTTAGGACGAGAGAACGCATTGGCCCTCTGGCGCCATCTATGCCGTGACCCTGGAACTGCATTTCACAAGAGCGAAGGTTTTGCGGGATTTCCAAGGTCAAATGTGCGTAACACCTAAAAGCAAGGCTCGTTTGTAACATTGACAAAAGTTTTCGAGCCAAGTAAGAAAGGATAATGCGCGAGAGAACTAGAAAATATGCCGGACCGCCAAGTTTATACCGCTACCCAATAGATGGCGCCAGTGTGTCCCCTCGTTGTAAGAGGTTTCAAGCATAGAGTTATTATAATCTACGCTAGAGGTTCAACTGGCGCTAGTGTCTATGCGACTTCCGGGAGGCAAATTCAAGCAGGCAGCAACCAGTCTACTTTTGCGGTGCTCCTGTGCATTCTTATGGGAAAACGCGCGTGAAATTTGTCTCTTCGCCGGAAAATAACATGAATAACTTTTGTTATTTCGGTTGTACCGGATAGTATGTACCTTTAATAATATTGTAAAAGTGTAATTGCTTTAATTACAGCATTTTGTTTTACCACTGAACGATGTTAAACTTCGCTGTATTTCAGGCCGAAATTTCTGTACCATAGCAGGTATGTAAAAACGAGCGACGATTCTAAGCAAAATAACGATCGAAAGGAATGTAGAGTGTGTTCAAGGTTAGCTAGCATTCCGGTGGCGCTTATATATTGCTAATATGCCCGTCCTGTCATTATATGAAAATGAGCACGGTCGTGCGCATCTTTACGATCGGTTAAAAAAAACATTCGAACGTAAAAAATAAAGTATGTCGGTTACAAAAGGTGTGTATTTTTATTATTTCCTATGTCGGGCAGTTTTTATCGGGCACCTGTTCTCTGGCTTCTCCCTATTTGCAAATATTTGGAGCGTGCGAGTGATGATTTGAACCCAGAACAAGCATCTTCGCACATATTCATGAGCAGAAAGCATAAAACAGTACTTATTTATTGGAAATCGGACTATATTACGTGGCTTTCAATCTATTTTGATCGTTTGCATGCACAAGGAGTTACTTATCCAGTGTTACATCGTAGTTCTTGCAGTCTCTCCTAGTTTTCCACATGTCCTTCGTTCGTTTGGCACGTATATCCCCCATGCTAGAAAGCGCCGACGCCGTGTTCGCGCTAACAGTGTCCGACAGTGCACATAAATGCATGTACGAAGCAGTTTTAGCACCGTTTTTCATGCCACGAATTTAAAATAAAAACGCCGTGACTGACCAATGATTTCGTCTGCGTGACTGAGAAATGTTCCAATGTGCCTAGTACGTACAAATTATTCGTGATATTTGCTCTTATAATCGAGCACAGAGAGAAAATGCACTCGCTTTTCCCCTATAGAAATGCATTACCGGAAGTCAATTTCGGACTGGTTGCTGTCTCCTTCGATTTGCAGCAGCACACTAGCGCCAGTTGAACCTCTAGCGTACATCATAATAACCCCAGTTCTAAGAGGTCGCAAGAGTGTGAACGGGCCTTAACTCCAAACAGCTTTTATCTTCTTAATTAAATCTGTGTTTTTTTTGTAATTTTTTTATGAAAGAAATATTTCCAGAACTTTTAAGCGTCTTTATGGACAAAGTTTGTAAGCGTGTCGTAAAGTAGAATGCTCTATATTTGCATGGTTTTCTTTTCGCGTGATATTAAGCTGCGTAATAAGCCGCCAAATTTGAGTTTCGTCGCTTTTACCTTTATTTAAAAGTACGCTTTAAATGTTTAACGCATCCAGTTATCAATTAGTTGTTACCCCGAGCACGGTTATAGCTGTCGGGTAGATAACTTGCAAATCAAAGTTGCAGAGTGCCTTGAACTTGTTCCACGGAATATTCCAATCATATACAGAAAGCGTTTTAAGTTCTCTCAAAGTAATCTAACACTGCCATTTTTTACATGACTAATTTTTTACGCGCATAAAATGAGACATTGAGCCAGGCACAATCTTATAAAAAGAGCAACCAAAAAAGAAAGAAGAAAGAAGAAAAGGACATATTTTTGTTTATGAATACCGTCATAGATAGAAATGACCAGTTTTCATGAATGTTTTACGAACACATTGCCTCTTTCCTGCTCTAACGAGGCAAAAGCGTTGCTGAAAAATAAAATGTTTTTTGCACGTTGCTTCAGAGTAATGTTACGCAGAAAAACTTAGTACCTGTTTTATGCTTGGATCATATACGAACATCGTCATACGTAACGTATCTGAACGACAACCCCGTACACCTTAGCATTTTTTTTTACCCTGCTCTTTCGCGAGGTCCCGTGATCTCCGTAGCACATGCTTTTTCGCTTCTTGGTGTCTATAGCTTGTTTCTATAAGTAAGCTGCCGGTGGGGAAGACGCAAAGCTAGCTGCGTTTGTCTACGCTGCAGTCGTCGAACGCCGTTCGAATGCGAAAACCAAATACCGAACGCTTTCGTTGTAACGCCTTCGAAGAGTGAGTAAAGAACAAATGCAGCTAGCTTTCCCTCTACCCACTAATCCTTCAAATCAGAGCTCGGCATTCTGACGTCACTCTCGTCTCCTCCTCTCCCTCAGTTTCTCGTTGCATAAGATGGTTCATTTCCGATGCAGTGCGATACGATACGCGTTACCAAGAAAATATAATGAAGCTTGTTAGTTTCTTTTTCTACAGTTGTTCACAAAGCGTTACCGCCCCCTTATTATTATCTATTTTTTTGTTCCCTTTAGGTGTCCTTTTGCAGTGTAAGCCGAGGGACTATGGCGAGGGCAGCGTGGTCTGCGTTTGCGACACCTCGCACTGCGATTTCCTCGGCCCCGTTCGACCGGAGCAACCCGGGGTGGTTGCCGCCTACGAGAGCAACAGGGCGGGAAAAGGTTCGACAAGGTCACTCTCAGCTTCGACGAACCGGGTGAGCCTGTGAAGGCGATAGAAGAGCGCGTCCTCCATAAGACATTAAGTTAGTATGCCTTTTCCTTAAGTCACTAAAAAAACTAATTATATTGTTTTGCAAAAAAAAAAAAAAAAGCCTTGCCACATTACGAGGTTGGAGAAACCAAATTTTCAGAACTAAACATCAAACTTGTTTCGTGAAACTGGGTGTCACATGAGCACTTTGTGACGCAGCGCTTAATATTTGTTCTCCTGATAAGTTCTTTGCGGTATTGTCGTTTGCCGAGCTTTTCTTTGTAGACTGTAGAAATTATAGCTCTCTGACAGCTCCGCGGTAACTTTGGTTTTTACGCAAAGCTAGCCAGATGATCACAACTTCAGTGACGCGATGTTTTTATAAAGTTGTGAGCTTCTGAGCTTCTACAGCTTTCGGAAGAAATTAAAAGAAGTAACTACAACTTCCAAAGAAAAATGTTGTTCAATTTCAAAAACAGTAGTCTTCTTTATTTACGACAAATAATTTTCTCCGAACTATAGGAGGTGACAAAATCGAGACTCTTGATTGACTGATCTTTATTTTGGATGGGCGAATCTGAACGCGACGCTTTGGTAGGAGTTTGCTTATGAAGCTTAGTTCACTTTATTGTAATCACACCTTCTCCTCACTTTCGCAGGAACTCCGAACGAAGCTGCCGACTTAGTGTCTGTGGTAATTGATTCTTCCAAGAAGTACCAATCCATTTTTGGTTTCGGGGGAGCCTTCACCGATGCAGCAGGAATCAATTTGCAGTCGCTCCCAGAGGAGCTACAGGAGGACCTTCTGAAATCTTACTACTCCATTGAAGGTATCATAAAAACATCCAGCAATACACAGTTATCTTGCAAAATTTATTCTAATATTTTATTATTTTACTGTTGCAGCCCCAAGAAAGTTTTGTCGTTTCGGATGGGTAACGGGTTTTAGGATCTATCAGCTATATTTTGATAATGTTGCTACACTTGTAAGCATACGCGGAAAAATCTCGATAGCTGATTATCTTAGGTGACAATAAGCTTAGTAATCACGAGAATTTGACTCATTTTTATCTATATGCTCCAAATATTTTTGTAGACTTTAAATATCTTGGATGTATTTCCATTGCGATTCTTCTAAAACCAGTTTAATTTCTGAAATCTTTATATCGATTATGAAACAATGTTATGTTTCGTGTTTCACTCCCATTGTGCTTAAATTGGGCATTCCTGAAATGTGATGAGGCTGCCAAAAAAGAAGCGTACACTACGTCATTCTACTCCGTTGATATTCCCTCTGTGCTACGCTTTCACCTAAAAATCATAGTGACTTGCAGCTTAAAAAAACGGAGGGCATGGCTTATTAAGGCGAAATCATTAAATGTTCCATCGAATGAAGCCGGCGAAAAACGGCACCTAAATTCCCATTCGCTGCAGCCCGTCATATCAGATGCTTCGGAAGTCGGCGGGGCCCCTCAAGGTCAAAGCGGACACGCCTCAGAAATAAAGCACAAAGAGAAGCACAGCAACGCAGATGCATCGCCGCAGAGGCCGTGAAGCCGGCGGGGTTTGCCACGCCTGCGCAGTAGGGGAGCCAGATGTCACCGCCAAGGCGCCGTATGAGAAAGGAAGACATAGCGCACTGCTTGTAGGAATGCGCTGCGTGTAGAAATGCTTTCGCATTCCTACACGGAAGAAGTCTTAAGTGTCTCTGCCAAACTTTTATGTTAAGTCTTTTTGCTCCGTAGTTCCTTTTAGGTGTTTTTATTGGCTAGTGCTGCAGTCTTGTGGGAAGCGATAATTACGTGCCAGGAACTTGCCATCCCCGCATTTTTGAAATGTCAGAGACTCTAATTGAACCCGACGGGTATTTGACTTTACCCTGCAGGGCTCTCCTACAACATCGGCAGGGTTCCCATGGCGAGTTGTGATTTCTCGGTCCGTCAGTACACGTACAACGACGTGCCGGGAGACTTGGACATGACGCACTTTGCGCTCACTACCGAAGACCTCTCGTTGAAGGTAAACCATCACGGCACCGACTTCCTCTCACTTTGTTACCTTCTTTAGAGATTACGATAGATTTATGTTGAGTGAAGCTCTACACTTCTTCTTAAGATCTTCTTACCCTCTCGTCCAAGAAGCGGATGAAGAAAAAAAAAAGATAAAAGAGTGATGTTTTTCCCAACAGATCTCACTAGAGGATTGTTGAGTTCAACGATAAAACTTTGTGTGAACATCTGTATTCTTTTTTATTGTCGCTTGTTATCGTACTTATGTTAATATTTGCCATTACACAGTGAAATGTGCTTAACTGAATTATATCATTCAAAAGGTTTCACATGAGCTAAGTCGGTACGTTTCTTTTTGATTGTTCTGTTCCCAGCTGCTTTTGTAAACTGCCAAATTTATGTAATGGCACCTGTAGTTATGTTTTTACATGTCTACAATTTGAGGCGAGTAAATTCACTGCCCTGTCCCGCGTACACGCGTTTTACGTTTAAGCGGGCTGAATCCCTTTTGATTGTTTTCTTCTGTAAATAAACTTTATCCTTTATCCTTATCCTTACTTCATTTCCCCTTAACTCCAGACACAGCCGACCAGCTGATGAGACTAATCAGGCAGTGTCAAAAGACGCCATCATAATGTTCGCCATGTTTCTGTACGTGTTGTATCACCGCTGAACCAATCATAAACAGAAAAGGCCCAGTGGGTTGCGATTTTGAAGTTATTTGATTGGTGCCATTATCTCGTAGCATCGGCTGCTTCTAGATTTAACTGAAACGAAGTATAATAGGCGGATGAAAACCTTGAGGTTTCATGCACAGCGCGGTGACGTCGTCTTGATGCCAGTCTGGCCCTGTTGTCACGGAGCGAGGGTCGTGTGAAGTTTACGAGTGTCGGCGCTTCGGAAATGTTACGATAACATTGCGGACGTGTTGTACTGGCATAAACCAAAGCGAAAAAAACAGTAAGCACCGCTTGCAGACTTCCGGCCCTCGTATTACTCGACGGAAGGTCTTGCAGTAAGTGCGAGATCGAATCTACGCACAAGATATATGTGAAACGATCGCTTGCAACATTTCTAGAATTATTCCTGACCCACAATAAAATAATGACGCAAAAAAACATATACGCATATTTGAATTGTTCCAAGGACGCAAGATAGAGGGTGCTAGTGTGTTTTTTCGTCACAGGCGAGCACAAGGCAGTCGGTTACACGCAGTGTGTGAACCAGCCTTAAAACCAACATTTGGAGACGCGTACCAGGCACCATGCATAAGAGGATACACTGAATGCCACAATCTTTTTTTTTCTTCTTCCAATCTTGTATTGCCAGATTCCTTATATTAAGAGGGCCTTAAGCATGTCCAAAGAGGACGTCTGGATCTTCGGAAGTCCCTGGAGTGGCCCTGCGTGGATGAAGACTTCGGGAAAGCTGTACGGCGCCGGAACACTCAAGGGCAGTCCCGGGGGACCGTACTACAAGGCTTGGGCCAAGTACTTCGTAAGGTGCGTTCTCATGCACACGGGCTGAAACTGGGCTGCACTTACGGTCTGAGAGAAACCGGAGTTTTGTGTTGCGTTACCGAGGCCGTCCTCGGTGACCCGACGTCGAACTTGAGTTGAGGTGGTATACATCTGAATTCAACTATTTTCGCTTCACGTTCAGTGCCTTCGGTTACCCGGCAGTGACATTTTGAAGCTTCGCTAATATCATGAAAAGGAAACAGCGCAAAAATAGACGAGGGACAGAGAAGAGGTAACGACAGACACGGCGCTGACTAGCAACTGAAAGTTTATTAGTGCACAGGACACGAAATAAACAGGAAGAAAACACATAAACGGCCCGTCACAATCGATCCACTCACACGCTTATCTGCTATCAAACGAACTTGCCACAGTTCAAGATGAATTTAACTTCGTCACCCCTCAGTGCTAAGGACGGGGCACTGACACACTCTTCCTCTCCTTTCACTGATATAAAAAATGCCTCATCAATTTCCCTCACGGTTTTGTTTCTATGGCGGGCTAGAATTGTGATGTCATGGAAGCGTGGCTCACAGCCGCACCGGCTACAATGAATTGCGAGGTGGCCAGAGGGGGAGGAACGAAGGGAAAGGGAATGTTCCCTCGCCCTAACATTTATGCACCTCCCCGTCTGTCCTATGTAGACTCTGCCGCACGAGAGCGGAATCTGGTAGACCACCCCCGTGGCACACGTGACATAATGGGTGCGGTGGTTGACATCACAGGCCACTCGAGGGGGACCGACTCTATTGACAGAGGTGCACAGTCGGGACAGCTTACGTGGCGCAGAGAAAACAACAGGCACATCAAACTTACTGGCGACGCGCTTGACATTATGGGACAGGGCATGAAGATACGGCACAACAACTGGTCTCGACGCTGGTTTTTGTCGTACTTCTGGGCCAGCTGGACCCCTGAACTTTTTAGCAAGAACTCAGCAATGCCCACTAAGACCCCCAGAAGGAAGCCTGCTGAGATCAGCCTGACAAGCTGCGCTTGGAGACTACTCTCGCACCTGTGGTAACAGGACTTAGTCAAGGCTGCTCGCATACATGACACCGCTATAGCCCGCTTCACCAGTTTGGAGTGGGCGGAATCAAACGGCAAAAGTCCCTTCCTCGACCGAGGTTCATAGGACCAACATACATGGCGTGTCTCCAAGCGAAGACTCAGGTCCAAAAATTGCAACGCTCCGTCCGTGGGATTTTCAACCTTAAACCTCAAACCTGGGGAACAATCCCTGAAAATGTCTAAGACATCAGAGACAGCGCCATCACGATCACCGTTCGGGTTGAGACTCAAGCACCACGAGGTAATCATCAACGTGATCGGAACGCTTTCCGAACGTAGTCACCAATTCTTCCATGACATGTACCTCGATCGACAGTGTCGATCGGGTCCATGTCACTAGGAGGGTGGGTGATTGTGTTCGGAAAGTGTTCCGATACGTTGATGATTACCTCGTGGTGCTTGGTCTCAACCCGAACGGTGATCGTGATGGCGCTGTCTCTGATGTTTTAGACATTTTCAGGGATTGTTCCCCAGGTTTGAGGTTTAAGGTTGAAAATCCCACGGACGGAGCGTTGCAATTTTTGGACCTGAGTCTTCGCTTGGAGACACGCCATGTATGTTGGTCCTATGAACCTCGGTCGAGGAAGGGACTTTTGCCGTTTGATTCCGCCCACTCCAAACTGGTGAAGCGGGCTATAGCGGTGTCATGTATGCGAGCAGCCTTGACTAAGTCCTGTTACCACAGGTGCGAGAGTAGTCTCCAAGCGCAGCTTGTCAGGCTGATCTCAGCAGGCTTCCTTCTGGGGGTCTTAGTGGGCATTGCTGAGTTCTTGCTAAAAAGTTCAGGGTCCAGCTGGCCCAGAAGTACGACAAAAACCAGCGTCGAGACCAGTTGTTGTGCCGTATCTTCATGCCCTGTCCCATAATGTCAAGCGCGTCGCCAGTAAGTTTGATGTGCCTGTTGTTTTCTCTGCGCCACGTAAGCTGTCCCGACTGTGCACCTCTGTCAATAGAGTCGGTCCCCCTCGAGTGGCCTGTGATGTCAACCACCGCACCCATTATGTCACGTGTGCCACGGGGGTGGTCTACCAGATTCCGCTCTCGTGCGGCAGAGTCTACATAGGACAGACGGGGAGGTGCATAAATGTTAGGGCGAGGGAACATTCCCTTTCCCTTCGTTCCTCCCTCTGGCCACCTCGCAATTCATTGTAGCCGGTGCGGCTGTGAGCCACGCTTCCATGACATCACAATTCTAGCCCGCCATAGAAACAAAACCGTGAGGGAAATTGATGAGGCATTTTTTATATCAGTGAAAGGAGAGGAAGAGTGTGTCAGTGCCCCGTCCTTAGCACTGAGGGGTGACGAAGTTAAATTCATCTTGAACTGTGGCAAGTTCGTTTGATAGCAGATAAGCGTGTGAGTGGATCGATTGTGACGGGCCGTTTATGTGTTTTCTTCCTGTTTATTTCGTGTCCTGTGCACTAATAAACTTTCAGTTGCTAGTCAGCGCCGTGATCTGTCGTTACTTCTCTCTGTCCCTCGTCTATTTTTGCGCTGTTTCCTTATCATGATGTATAATCAACTCGCCTCGACTTTATGCGTTGTTGCACTTCGCTAATATCCCGTTAAGTATATCAAACCCAATGCGTCGTATCGGTGGTACTCACTGGTCATCATACTTGAGTACATTCTTCACAGTGCATGCTCAGAAGGAGCTGCCACTCAACCACTGAAGCCGAAACTTTGGAGGGTGCGGAAGGCAAGCTCAGGAAGGGTCCTGAGGGGTAAGGGTCAGCATGCGCCCAGCTTCAAGAAGCTCAGATATGACCGCCAGTAACCATCATCCCTCTGGGATTTTTACAAAGGTAAACTGTGATCGACATTATGATAAAAAATCATATAAAAGTTGACAGTAGTCACGCCGTACAGGTTATCAAGAAAGCTAGTTGATGTCTGTGCACTGTTAGGTTTCCCGTAAAAAACAGGTTGTTTTGATTGCTTTATTACTGGAAGTATATTTGAACCATGCTCCCAAAGAACAACGCTACTGTTCCGATTGCTTTACTAAACTACGTGATTGCTGCTATTTGCGTCTTGTAGTGAGTGCATATTTTAAGGAACACTACTTCTGGATCCCGGAGCTTTGGGTCATTAATTTTATAACTGCAGCAGTCTCTCTTTTTTATATATATCCTTAGTTCAGTTAAATGTATTTATGTTAAATAATAATATTTAAAACATAAAATATAGAGGCAGTTACGAAGTAACAACTAAGTCTAATTCTATTACATTCGTAGACACTCAAGGGTTGTTTCCTCTTACTCGGGAAATACTGAAATAATTAATCCAATTGCTTTGAACAGCAAGATATTTAGGTCAATAGTTTCCTCGTAATAAACTCTTATGCCTGTGCCAAACGCCCGTAACTACCCCTTTAGATCAGGACGCGAACCATCATTGTTGTACCCGCCGGCTATACCGCGATCTCCGCGACTATTGGCTGTGAGAAGGTCCCCAGGGGAGCGTCTGTTTTCCTTCCTATGGGTAGTCCATGTGCTACGTATACCCACGCGGTAAGGTTTAGGTTTCATGGTGCATAGAAGCTCGGCATTGACGTGCTTGCACCAGCAGAGGAAGTTGAAGTATCCTCACTCTGGGTTGTGAAAAATTCCACCAGGCGGCGATACCCAAACTTCTCGCTCCGCCTTCAGCGCGTGCTTTCTGCCCTTGCTTACACAAGTGCGAACGCGCAAGCAAAGCACTGCGGAAGCCAGCGAGCTCGCGCTGCAGGCGGAGCTCCTACTCTTAAAGGTGCTCTGAGGTGCTTCCTGAGATCGCCTTAACATGGCGATAACTTACTCTCCTGGCTCTAAGCATCATAGAAATCTACAAATCATGACAATACGCGACCGATTTTTCTGTTAAAAAATACAATCAAAGATCGTAACGCACTGATTCCATCTTAAAAAAAAAGATGGTCATGGGTATGTTTATACAGCCTTGAAGTTAGTCAGTCTTCAATGAGCGACATGTCTCTCAGCGGTAGATGAGCAATTTAACCAGTGCAGCCCAACCGCTAGCCTGGGGTCTTTCACGTGCACCACGCAGTAGTGATACACGACCGTGCACAGGAACAATGCTCATCCAGATCGAAACGGGCAGGGGTGGGGATTGAGGCCAGGGTCCTGGGTTCTGCAGCGCGAGCCTTCGCTCCACGTGCTTCGAATTGGTGTGCGCTGGATTACTCGGCCACAGGTCCCCCACCCGATTTCATCTTGGCTGATGGGAGGAGCATGTTCCGAAACCAGGACCACTGTCAGCCAATAGCGAGCGAAAGATCCTCGCGCCTCCGACCGGTGGAACCGCACGGAGTGATATCTCGAATGCGCGCGGCTCGTTGCCCATGCAGCCCGAACTACCATTCAAGCCAGCGTGCGCGCGCTCGAACGCTCTACATCTGACGACCGTACACATCACTCCCACAAAAGACAAGAAAACAAAAACAAACATAGTTTGCTTTTCTTGAGCGGGGAAAAATTTCCCGCTAAATTTAGCGGAAAAGCTTCCCCGCTAAATTTAGCGGAACGAATTCGCCGCTAAATTTAGCGGGAAAATTTCCCGCTAAATTTAGCGAAAAAATTCCCCGCTACATTTAGCGGGAAAACTTCTCCGCTAAATTTAATGGGAAAACTTCCCCGCTAAATTTAGCGGAAAAAAATCCCCGCTAAATTTAGCGGAGAAATTATCCGGAGATTTAGCGGGAAAATGTTTCTGCTAAATTTAGCGGGAAATTTGGCGAAAATTTCCAAACTGAATGGGAGGCGAGCAGGGAGAGGAGTAGGGAGGGTACTGATGATGAGGAGGGGCATAACCTCCTCTCGTTCTGTTCCCCTCCTCCTCCTCCTCAAGAGTTGCGCTCTAATTCGGCGTTACAGGAGATCGTAAACGTCTTTCCTTTTTTAATTAAAGTGCAGTGGAGAGTCAGCGCTTGTCCCGTGTTCACTTCTACTTTTTACCTGTTTTGTGCGGGCTGTTTTCCTTTTTGTCGAAAAATTCACACTTTTCGACTATTCTTACTTGCTTCTATCATCTACAAAAGCATACACGTTTTGTAATAACAGCGTTTGCAATCTCAACGAAATGTCGCGCTTTCATTGGTCACATTCCGACCTGGCTGCCGGCACAATGCTCCTCCCACCGCCGGCGATAATTTCAATCTTTGATTGCTTCTTTAATAGAGAATCGGCTGCGCATCGTTATGATCTATAGATTTCTGGGGTGGTTAGAGCCCGAAGTATGAGTTATCGCCATATTTAGGCTGTCTCAGAAACCTCCTCAGGACACCTTTAGGGTGAGCGGAGCATATGTTGTCCGTCTACAGCGGAGGCGTCAGACGCCATGTCAAGACGCTATGTCAAGACATATTAGCTTTCTTCAGTGTAAACAACCTCAATACAACATCTTTAGGTTTTACTCCAACCCTGCGCTGGTGACTGAGAGGGATATCTGGAGATGTCTTTCTTACTTGACATAACAGGTG
>JAZHYW010065531.1:0-10288 GCA_037355805.1 Ixodes ricinus
CACGAAATATAGGTACCGCGAACAATTCCGTTAAAATGTAAACACATTATAATCTATAATGAGATCTTACCGCGTCGCGTAAATTAGAACAGTGCGAATTTTCCAAAACTTCGGCTTTGACCTAATCGCGAAAAATAAGTCATTTACAGTATTCTGCGGGAAAGTAAAAGTTATGACATTTTAAGACTGTATCTGTTGGCGACTGCAAATACTGCGGTTTTCGGGTTTGTTTTCTCCCATCACGGCCGGCACCAGTCGGTACGCCGGCCTTGCCTATCCGAATTTTTCATTTATTTATTTGCTTTCCTGTGCTTTATTATTTCTAATTCGTTTGATCAGCAGTTCCTTCATTTGCATATTTGGATTATGTACACACACCCACACGTATTTCCTAAATACATGTTATGAATTTAGGGCGGCTTCATGGTATAACTTTCCTATATTTTAATCGTGGCTTTCTAAGAGTTCAGTGAAACATTTATTGTGTCTTTCAACTTTTCAGCACTTTAACTTTTGTGTCTCTAATTCTACCGGGCAGCTACTGAGAACGATGAGTGAGGTTGATTTTAAAATTTTATTTTCAATCTTTTTTACAGCGAAACGTTGAAGAAAACACACACTACGAAATATGAAAAACACATAGGCCATCAGAATGTCAGAACATGACAATTCACCCACCGTCGGAGTGCATTCTTGCCTTGAAGAAGTGTCACGTGCTTCGCTCCGTCTCTCTAATTGGCTCGCGAGGGCATAGCCTTCGCCCTTTCACAAAACATGTTGACACGGAGTGTAGCAAAAAGAAAAGTGAGTCGAAACGGTCAAAGCTCTACATGTTTAATTAATCGTAGATGATGAAGCAATAAAACCAAAAACGCAGTATATGCCGTCTCCGAGAGATACAATGTGCACTGACAAATAAAATAAATATGTGGCGACATCTATATTATTTGGTGGCAACTAAGACCATCAACCACAACGTGACCCCCGAGAAGGCGGCCACACCAGCCCATTCAGAGACTATCGGCCTTAATGCAGTTCTCGACCGTTATGCCCTATTCAACCTCAAAGCCACTCCCTTATCTTCACGCTCCCCTCGGCCGTAATGCACTCTCGGCCGTAATGCGACTATTGGCCCGAAATTACGGTGACCCTACTGGAACACATTTGTGTTTCAGTAGACCCACGTGTGTGATGGAGTAGGTGGAACTGGAGTACTTTATGCATGGAATGGTGTGTTCTCTTTTTGCTCTCATAGACCTCTACGATAGCTATACCCCCCTTTCCCCCTCTTTGTTTGTATTCATCTTCAGGGATTTTCCACGCCATTGCGTCATTGCCATCTGTACATATTTATGACTGTTCAACCTTGTATTGTGCGGCGTCGCAGATCTTTACGGTATGGGCCATCGGCCTTTCTGCGGTATCGCATTTGTCCTGCGGCGGAATAAATATTAGTATTAGTATTTGGCACACTGCCCTTAAACTGTTATTCCACATTGAAGTTCGGATTTTCCCAGTGCATTGCATGTAATTTTAAGTATGACTCGTGGTACATATGGGCCATTAATACCCTTAACTTTTACAAACATGGTCTATGTGAATATCCCATTTAATACGTTTGTCTATATGCTTACCCAGGTATTTGACATTATCAGTGTATCTTAGTGAGACGCGACAAGCACTTTTTGCAGTTCTGATCATTCATTTTTATTGAAAACTTTTTCATGATATGTTTTCTGGGATCTCTAAAGCACTATCTCTTATGTTTTAGGAATGTTTACGATTGTTTGTTTTTTACGGTTATATTGAATGATGTTATGGATATCACCTTGTATCGTTGCTGCCGCTGAATCGTAATTTTGTGTGCGTAAACAATTATCGTGTAATCTGCAAATTGAAGGAACTTCTTTTTAACTTAACCTGTGCTATCTCAAGCATATAAATTAAAAAGTTATGTGACGGAGGACTGTAACCTTGTGATACTCCTGTTTGACATTAATTTCCTTGGTATATTTTGAGCCTGAACGTACTACCTGAAACCGATCAGCAAGATGATTCCGGAATAAATAGTGTCTTCCATCGAGTTCCAATACTATGTAGTTGATTCATTATTACATCATGATTTATTGTTTCAAATGCCCAGGTAAAATCTTTGAATAAAGCTAGAACGTAGCTTTCGGTGTCCATGTTTTTATTTACATAGTAAAAAGTATTCTACAAGGTGAATAGTTCCGACATGTTCTCCGAATCCAGATTGCGTGTAGTTAATAAGCTACATTTTGGGGATATAGCACTTAAGTAGTTCATTAATGTATTTTTCCATTATGTAATTTGCCACCGAAGGGTGCATAGTGCTCCTACAATTTAGGAAATTATTTTTCTCACCTTTCTTATATATAGGCCAAACGACGGGTGTTTTAAGCTTTTCGGGATGATACTGCTAAGATAATATACGATTGTACTACTGTACTAATCCAGAGCTTCATTATAATAATATGGTATTTAATCTATCTAGCCATAATTTGAGTCTAACCTCGTGCTGTATTTGCCTTTAAGTGTTTAACAATTTGAATTAGATCATTTTCTTACATATCGGGAAAAAATGTGAATCACTATTTCTCATTTGGTTGCATTCACTTTCTTTTTCGTATTGCATAGAGTTTCAATTGACCGCAGATATTATGTATTAAAACTATTCGCTAGTGCCTCTAAGTCGTGTTCAGGACAGAAGTTTGTTTGAATGGGAGTAATGTAGCGTTTTAGTTTTCTTCGTTTGAACAGTTGGTTTACTAACGACCAGCGTTGTGCTGGATCTTTTGTCTCAGAGAAGTAATTCCAGTTATAATTATTTTTTAATCTTATTAAGGCTGCAACTTTATTCCTATTTATTTTGTGATTTTCTTTGTACTTCTTATTATTGGGAAATCGTTTCAGTTTTGGCAAAGCTTTAGTTTTTCGTTGATATGGTCATACATTTTTTGGTTGTCAAGTGATTCTGTTGATTACGTTTTTTGTAATCCATCTTTGAGTTAACGTGCATAAATATCCTTGAATATACTAACAAATTATCGTACAATTTTTCTGAACACTGTTCTTCGGCCACCACATTCCAGTATATTTCTTGGATGTATGTATCGACTAACTTCTTATTTATAAATGAGCCTTCGATAGCTTTATTACTGCTTTAATTAAAATCTGTAATAGTAATTTCCACAAAATAATCATCAGCGACTTTTTCAGAAATGAGTTGTCCTTAAACTTGAGAAGAAAACGAGAAAGGACCGACAACCTCAATCTTCCAACTATTCTTATTTATCGACACCAAGAGTTTGCTACAAGCAAACTCTTGGTGACAATAAATGTTGCTAGTTGGAAGTTTGTGAGTTGTTCGTCCTTTCTGTTTTTTTTCCCTCAAGTTTAATTATACTATACCAACCCGTTCGTTCTGTCCTGACTTGTCCTTCGGTCTTCTCTTCTTTAGACTGTGCATGCAGATGATCTATACACGACTGTGTTAGAATTCTCGCCTAATATTTCTTCTCTTCTGGATTCTTATTTCATTTCACATCAGTCGCCCATTACTGCCATATCATATAAGTAATTATTTATAATTAAACTAGGTTTTGTGATGTCTGAGATAATATTCCTACAAGTATTAGAGTCTGTAGTCTTTATTATACTCTACCCATTCGTTGATATCATCTAAAAATATGTTTACGTTTCTCTGTGGTACTTAATATAATCCTAGTATAGGAGTTTTCGTTCCATTGTCTTCAATTTAAGTAAGAACTGCCTCCATTAAGGAGAAGTATACTTTGTTGTCTTTGGTTATTTTTTACTTCTAATTTGCTCATCGTAAAGATACCTCTTCCTCTCTTCCCATCTCTATTATGTGAAAGCGTTCTCAAAATTATCTAGGGAGAACAGGGTCTCTTCATCCCATATAATATTTGTTTCCGAGAATACATTTACGTCTACATTGTCCAGATAAGGGTTTATCACACTGTTTATTTCATTAAAATGTTTTTACAGTAAAGGCTGTTTATGCCTAAGATTTTGCTGATTTTTCTTGTGCCTCAACAAAAACTCAGGTCCCGAGATTTGATGCAAATCGCTGTCATTCTTACAAAGCTCTATATCACTTGGACATGAATTTTCAGTAGATTAATATCAAACGAAAGATCTTGATTATCAGAATACCATCGGATAGATAATAAAGTTTTCTCAAAGCTTTGCCGCATGTGCGACCCGCGTCTGCCGTGCCCACGCTCGCACCGCCCTCTCTTTGTCGTCGTTCCAAGCGCTCGCGTGCTTAATTTCCTTTGCTTCCTCTTTCCCGGGGTGGCGGTCCCGTCGTCTGTGTCTGCTTTCCGCCTGGTGGCGGTCCTGTCATGCGTGTCTAGTTTCCTCTTGCTCCTCGGGGTGCGTCTGTGTCGTGTGCTGAACAGCTTTGCTGGTCATACAAATTGCACAGAGTGGAATGGCTAATGATTTGTTTTAAGTCTGCGTACATTAGTGTGCAAAAGAACAAGGCAAAACCCGTTAACAGTAACGTTTATACTATCCCGCCACGTTTCAAAAAAAAAGAGGAGACACGTTTGTTTCCTTTCCATGTCTAATCCGGTCAATGTACTACCTATTTTAATTTTGCAAGGTCATTTTCGTACTCGATTCTGATAGCCGGGTCGCGTTCTCGTTTTGGCGCATACGGGCATCCTTTCATGCCAAATAAACTTGTAACCGAGGGTGTTTTTCTTTTCCTCTGACATCAAAAAACAATTTTAGGGTTTGTAGCGGTCTAGTTCTCTTGTAGAAAAACGTTATCTAATACTGCGCCACTCCTCAGCTTCTGCTTCACATGCAGCCGCGCGTCTCGATCGTTTCGGTTGATAAATCGTACCATCACCATGTGTGTTTTCTTTGTTTCAGTGGGGATGCGGAGACCTGCTTCATATTGTCTGTGGTTATCTGAGCAACTTGTATCTGGTCGGCGATTTTGTTCATCTTTTTTAGTAGCTTTTAGCTCAGGAAACTCGGAAGTCCGTGTACTTCAAGTTTAGTTACGTATCTATTGCTCCAGCTTATTTATCTCTTTTTTTAGTCGATTCGTTTCGTCATTCTTTCTCCCGTTTTCAAGCTCATTCACCCCTTTTCTTGATTTTTGATCTTGCTCTCGGAGTATTTCGTAAGCAGCTCCTCATACCTGTAGGACATTGACTACATTACTTCTCCTATCGATCACGGTTTGTTTCATTGTGACCTAGCTCATGGACTTGCTATTTGAGTGGTGCGAGCACGCTCAACATACTCAATATCGAAGTCAGCTGCTGCACATCCAGATCTTTATGTCATTGCTGTTCGTTTTTAGCTGGGCACCGATTTCTTAATCTTCTCTCGTACGTGTTTTGAAACTTTATAGTTTTTTTTTTTTAATTCTGTTTTTTTCCGTCGGAAGGAGATTTCACGTTGTCACTAATGAGCAAGGTCTAAGTGGTACATGAGCGCAATATTCGTTACATTATAATACACTTCTTTCTTGTTCAAAGGATGATGTACAGTGCAACAGCATAAGTCGTCGGTTTCATCGTCTTTCGACACGCAAGTTACACTTCAATCGGTAAATGATATATGTTTCTTTTAGCGGATTCTGCGACTAACAAATATATGTGGTCTATTTCATACTCGTGTCTCATTATAATATCCGCTACATCAAAATAAATTTGTTACACTTATAAATGTGTTTTATTTTATAGACTCGGCACGCAGGCGTCACGCTTCAAACTTGCTGCCTTGTCATGTACAGCCCCACCTGTTTTTTTACATTTTTTCGTTGATATTTGCGAGATGCAGTACAACTTCTTGCTGTCTGAATATGTATAAGACGCGATTTCTCAAAGCAATGGTTCCACTGCGCATACATCATACAAAATGACAGTCTGCAAACACGAGTCACTGCAATATCCATGGTTCGAACGTGCGCGTGCCAAGTTTCCCCTGGAACTCCATTGCCATGCGGGATTCGAAGCACGGACTTCGTGGTGAATCGCGTTCGAATCTGTATGCAGACTGTTTTTTTTATAATGTACAAGCGAGTGTGGCTGCGGCTTTAATCTTGCGTTGCCGCGTTGACTATCAGAGAGGGTGGTCGTAAAACCTCGTCATCTATTGTTGGCTTTAGCCGCTGCATTCACCTGCCTTGTTTCCATGGTCACAGATACGATGGCAGGCGGACTTTGACCGTGCGGAAGGGGACGGTGTTGTGGCGAGGATCAGGTGCGTGCTTAGACTTCTTTGCCGTGCGTTTTGGTTGGAGGAGCGTGCAAAAAGAAGTGCGAGACAGAGACATGCACTGAGATGGGTGATTTTTTTTCCAGTGCCTAATATTTTTCGGACATTGTTTACAAAACGCACGTTCTTTTGGCCATCCGGTGGCCGGTCTGTCATTGTTCGTGGAACCTAAGTCGAAGCAACAAACTGACGTGCACCTAAAATTAGAGTAATTGACAAAAAAATTCAAGGCGGTCAACCTGAGTTGCTACGCTGTTTTTGTAAACAATGATTTTACCGCGGAAGATTCTAGCATAAACAAATGACCGCGTTGCTTTTACCACGAGTCTTTTAACGCAAGAATGCGCAAGAAGGAGTAACTTTTTTTACAGTAGAAGAAAAGTAACAGGGTCCAGACAGCGTTTCTTTTATTAGTCAATCCAAAATAGTTTTTGTCACTGGACGCTGAATAGGTGAGCTAGGCTTTCGTCGCACGGAATAATGACTTGTTCTTTGAACCCTATTTCCCAATGCAATCTCCGCAAATCCAATTTCAAACCTGCCAGGCTTTTCGTTATAAAACTAAGCCTCGTATCGATCTTCTCAGTCTGCATTAGAAGTGTGAAGGCCAGAAATAATTACACTGGTCTAGCTAAAAAAAAGAAAGATAAAAAAATTATGAACCGAATGTGAGGTTGCACACGCACTAATTATATGTTTAAATTGACTAAAAAAAACGAAAAAAAAACGCCAGTGTGGGTAAAAACGACACATACACTAAAATGCCTCAGGCACAGCTCCAATTGAATCTCCGTCCGATAGTTTTAAAACCCACATTTTATTTGTGGACACTTCCGTTAGGGGAAGTTTCTCGATTATGTAAAACTATGCAAAAATCTTCCCTTCTTTTTTTCCTCCAAACATGAAGACACTGAAATAGCCTAAAAAAGAAGGGTATTCTACTGAACTTGTATGGTAAAGGCTGAGAGGAAACCTTGCATCCGGAAGTCTATATTTACAAAGCTAAAACATAGGGCATGGAAGGTTCTGAGCGGACATGTACACGTTACTCAAAAAGGAACTAAATACCGTTACTCGTTACTATAAAAAAGTAACTAAGTACGTTACTCGTTACCGATTCTCAAAAAGAACGCGTGAGTTACCTCAAAAGTACTGTTTTTGTTTTATGCTTTATTGTTTTGCTTTTCAGTAGTCGTTGCACCTAAGCAGTAGCTCTTCGAAGTTTGCATCAGTTATGTTTCCCCGCTTCCTTGAAAATAATCTCTGGCTATATGCTGAAGAGTCGTTCCACCGACGCGCTCGATGGAACGGCAGTGTTGTGCTTCAGCAGGAGCTGGTGGATTTGGGATTCCACCCTCTCTTCTGCTCTCTTTACTTCTAAAGCTGGAAGTTGAAAATGAATTATGTGCCTTCCCGCGTTGGCAACAGCCGGGTTTACATTCGATCCGTACTCGGCTCGAGAAGATTCAACCAACGAGAACTTATTGTGTTCCGTTGGGTGAAGGACATCTTATCTGTAGAGTTCCAGTACAGCAATATTTATCGCTGGACACGTCAGTCGAACTGTTCGACTGACGTGTTCAGCGATATACGTCGCTGTACTGTCGTACTGTTTACTTGTTCTTCGGGTTGCCCACTCTACCGTTCGAAATAGACGCATACTCAGGTTAGAATTAAAGGAGCCTGTTTAAGCGGTGGTGTACACGTTACTGTAGTCGAAAGTAACGAGATACCGTTACGCGTTACTTGCCCTTAAAAGCAACTAAATACGTTACTCGTTCCTTTTCTAGAAAAGTAACTAAATATGTTACTCGTTACCGAAAATAGTAACTAGGTAGAAGTAACTGCGTTTCTTCTAACGCGTTACGTACATGTCTGGTTCTGAGCATCTTATTATCGCCTCTGCAGCAAACGGGATTCCGGCACAAGCCAATAAGAACCCCGCAGAACGAATCACAATGCGACAAAGAAGAACACAACAAGTGACGACCAGCATTTATTCAGCTCACAGCGATTATAGGCAAAGCCAATCATATCCCCTTCTGCGGGCTGCCATCTTTCTATGCTAGACTGTAGAATGCCTTCTAAGCATGCGCTGTCACCTCTTTTGTGCTGTACGTAAAACGCTACGTATGCGTCGAAAAGCTCAGTTTCTCAGCATTTTCGCCCCTGGTGAGAAGCGATGGAAAGGTCTATTCTACACTCCCCGCTTGACGCTTGCCCTCTAGTGGACGAATGAAGAACTCAGAGGAGTGGGGACGGCTGCGGAGCCGGCGGCATGGACTGAAGGCTTTCATGCAGCTGTTGTCTCAAGGTTTCGATCGGCGTGTTCAGTGCATCCTGCAGTTTTAACGCAAAGAGCGAATGCGAGTAATTTTTGTGTTCCACTTCGGATCAGCGTTGCGCGAAGGGACCGGGATGTATTATTTCACTGGGGACTCTTTGTAGGTGGCATACGCTGCGGATTTAGGGTCTCCTGTGGTTGCCAGCTCAATATGTGCTCAACGTGACGGCAAAAAGCTCCTCCACTAGTGCAAATTCTTTACGTACACCACTACGAAAACTCTATTCTCTCCCTGAAGTAGGACATAACTGTTTGCTCACCGGTGTGAGAGCAACGGATATCGAGAAATAAGGTTCGCATTTTACGCGTTGAGACCTTTACAACGAACATGACCATTTGCTCTAAGAACTTTCAAACGTTTGACTACGCGTACTGCTTTCGGGTAATTATTAAAGGCAAATAAACAGATGTGTGCCGCGTTTTCGAGAGCGTCTGTGTTAGCTGGAAGGTAGTGACGACTGTTTAGCACTGGCTGTATTGGCGAAGTATTGTAACACCTGCAAATAACACAGTACACAGGTGTAGTACACCGGATATTCGAATATTTCATTTGATAGACCAATGAATAAAAACCACAAACATGGCGTGGTTTTAAGTAGTTTAGTATGGCGTTACCGTAGGTATACTGTGGGCACGGCAGCGCTCCTGGCTCTGGCTGAAAACCATGCTTCAAAGGTGCAGCCCGAGCGTCTGGTTGCAATCCCGCATCGTACTGTAGCCTGCGGTCACGCTATGGTAACTGCCTTCTTGTAACCATGGCGCAAGGTTATCACGCGTAACATAGCACTAAAACCGCGACGTTGTGCAGTGGTTGCGAGCCTACGGTGCAGAAACATTTGAACGCTGCTCTTCCGGAGCTTGACGGTCACCCGCGGCTCGTCCTCAGAGCTGGTGGCCAGGCACAACGCGAGGACGCAATATCGTCATCACCCTCAAATTTTCCCACACACATGACAAGGTCGGTGCCCGAAGAACGCCGACCCTTCTACAAAATTTCGCGAATCCTTAGGTGTCTACGCAAGCTCTCAAAATCCACAAGCACGTTTTTAACGCCAACATCTCCGTCTCCTCGGACATGCCCCCAGTCCTGACCGCTTCAAATTTGTAGCCGAGTGTATTAATTTCGGCACACTGACCATCGTCAGCTCGAGCAGGCGCAAAAAATCCAGCAAAATCCTATCCCGTCTTTTCCGCCCTCTTGGAACTACCGCCCCGCCACCTATAGCGCGCTGGAATTCGTGAATAGTCTTAGCCATCGCGGCTCGAGCGGCCGGAGTTTAGCGGGGAAACCTTAATTAGCTGATCTGCCAACACATTTCGTGGCCAGGTAAAGCGGAAAGCGTTTTCGTGCTCAATTTATCGGGTGAACCTGAAATTTATATTTCGAGCACCCCTTCAATTATAAGATGGGTAGCGAGTGCGACACCGCGCTGAGGCAGGCCTTTTGAATGGCAAGCCCAACCACTCAAACTATACCCGCTTTTCAACTTAAACTGCAGTAAAAAACAAACAAAGTCCGGCTCTTCGGTGCGTTGCGTTCGCGTTCTGTTACATTATGGTCGCATCTTCTATTAGCTTTATGTTATTTCTATCCGGACGTACGCGTTTTAAACGCTACAAGCGTCGTTTTTCCTTCAACAACCCAGCAATACATGT
>JAZHYW010065533.1:0-45846 GCA_037355805.1 Ixodes ricinus
TGGTCGATCTTCTGTTCTTGAGGCAGACAATATTGAAGAGAACCACACTTACAAAGGCTGTCAAACACACAGTTACAATGTCGCCTACTCCACACGCCGCCGTAACCGCTGGTAGTATACTACACTGTACAACTGTACGATGGTGACTGCACGGCATCCATTTGCAATACATGGCCCCGTGCCCCATTGCATTCTCACGCGTGCGCAGACGTTTGCCCAAGTTTTGCCGAACTTTCCTTCAAATGTTTGGCATGTGCCGAACTTGCCGAATCTGAAGTTCGGCAGATTCGGTCCATCACTAGGTATCATGCTGGTTCAAACAATTGTGCTCGAGTGGGATCGACTATGTCACGACCGCTTATGGCTACTTACGAGATAATTATGTGGAAAATGAGGTCCACACAACATGTCGAACAACGCAAAAATTCTTAACGCCGTCGGTCAAACTCGGACACAAATCTCTGAACTAATCCACGTTCTCAATGTGTCTCGCCTTGTCTGAGCAGCCTGCTTGTGGCAAGCTTCAACGTACTCCTACACTTATGCGTGTCTGTTGATCACTGCTGTACCTCTGTTGAAGATTGTACTTCCTAAAATAAGGTGCTATTTTGATGTCTTGAGACGTACAGAAGCCAGAGCGCGCGACAATCGGTGCTTAAATAGAATGACGAGGAAAAAAGCAGTTGTGCTCTGGTTACTGTGTGCTGCAATGTGCAAAAGTCTTCTTGCGCTACTAATGCTCAGATTTACGTTTACAAAGTGTAAAAGAAGTGCCAGTGCACGCTCACGTTGATGCCCCCTGTCCAGATGGCATCCCAATGAGATGACTGCGCGCCCAGGGAAAAAAGGTTATTCGGTTTTCCCGTCAACACTGCAGCTTCGTTTTCACAGTCGCATTACGGCTAAAGATGGGATGCCGTGCATCTGCAATTCGGAGACGGCCGAAATTCGAGGATCCACTCGCCACGGTCTTGTGGAGCACGTCGAAGACCGTCCCAAAGTGGACGCACTCAAAGATGAGCATGACGTCATCCATGTTCTGCACCGGGCTCACGCCTAGCGGCCACAGGAAGTAGGGGTGCCAGGTCAGCTTCCTGCATTGCCACCAACCACCAGGGTACAATGCAAGCGCACACCCCGTCCCACATTGCGAGACATTTAGTATCCATGCTTTACGAGAAGTAATCTATCTCGAGCAGAGGAACAACGAAAAGGTGTTTCATATTCCATGTAAAATTTCCAAGACCGCGTTAAAAGGACGCCGACGGGGTATTTATGCACGATACACAATCGAGTAAACAAGATCAATGAATTACGTTTTTGTTGTCCTACATAGATGTTACTAGTCGAGCACCGGCCGCTCCAGGCTTTTTTTTTTCCTCGGTACTCTGTAATGACAGCACAGAACTAGAAATTATTGAAAAGTCACAAGCTGTCCGAGAGCCGTACTATCCATAGAATGTATGGTTTCGGTCCAACTTCGTTTGGTTTTGTCTAGAGGTGCACGAATATTGAATTACAGATTGTGAATCAAATACGGGTAGTACAATTTGGCTGCAAATCAAATTCAATGAATCGTTCGGAATACAAATATTTCAAATTTACCGTGAACTGAGCATGGAAACTTAAAAAAATCATGACTTTAAACCATTTTTGAACTGCCTACCATTGAAAAGGAATGCATTTATTAAAGGAGAAACATATGTTACATATTTGTATTCAGAAAAGAAAGGAAGGACTCCATCAAGATAATGTAGTACGGCAAGCAAAGCAAAAACTACCTCATTTATTACAGCGGAAGGTTTTCATTTATTGGCACCGTCCTTTAATATCAGCTGACAAGCGATGATTAGAGCCAAAAAAGGCTGAAACACATAGTTAGCAGCATTTCCGAGGCCACTGGGCCAATGAAGATGCATCGACACATCGACCGTTTCTCCTAGCACGCCAGTGCAAAGCAGTGAAGCCCGACGCGCGTGCGCCGGTGCAAGGCAGCGAAGCTTCGATACCAGAGCACTGGTGCGAAGCGGTGAAGCTTGACACCAGAGTGCCGGTGCGAAGCTCGACATCAAAAGAGCCGGTGCAAAGCAGTGAAGCTTGACACAAGATGTCGGACAGTTCTGAAGGCATTTGTAATTTGCAAATATTCCAGAAAGTTTGCTGCAAATCGAACCGAATAGCAAACACTATGTTTGAATCGTTAGAAGTCTCGAATATTCGCGCATTTCTAGTTTTCTCAAAAAATCCGCTTTTCTGCACTGGAAAAACTATTTAGGAAGTGCAAAATGAAAGGAACTTTTTGAGCGGGTGTGAAAGGTGCGTTAATGAGATAGTTCTTCAACTGGAGTTCGACACGACTCCGACAATGAACGTCAATGCACATCAAGGTTGTTGGGAGGACAGTATGCAATGGAGGCACCTGATCTTCTCCAGTTCCGTGATGAGGATGTCGGAGCAGGGGCCCTTGGCGCTGCTTCCGCTCATGGAGGACTTCTTCACAGAAACCTTCAGCTTGTCCCAGTACATGCTTCCTCGTGGAGACAGAAAATTTAAAAAAGACGGACGTTGCAGTAAATTGGGCTGGGACTCTAACATTGTTTTTTCTGCACAACATTAATTAATTTTAAAATGGCAGAATGTTTCAGGATCGCTAAAATAAGTATCATAATTTCTAGACTAAATTTTTTCTTAGTTCATTTTGTGGCATTTACGTTTCATTTAAGCACTTAAAAATATGATTTGCGGGAGTTCAGTGACCCTTTGACGAGAACGGGCACCACTAAATAAACCATATGGTTAAGGAGTAATGTCCCTCCTCTAATGACCGTTTTGTTAGATCAGTGCCGCCAGTTATCGTGTTTTGCCAAGACATCAATAATACGTTTTGCCAAGACATCAGAAACTACGCAGGATGTGGGTATTTGTCGTCTAGTCATTTGAGGGACGAAATAAAAGTTGCCCATCTTTCAGATGCACCGTGTGGCAGAGCCAACATGATCCATTTATCGTCGGATTTCTCTCGCTGTTTTCTGCGCAAAAGAGAACCGACACTCGAATCTACATTTTCGCGGATGTGCCCCCTTGTTGTCGAGACACCGACGACGGTAACAAAGTGCGATACGAGCCCAACAACTCACTTCTGAACGACAGACTGCGGACCACTCCACAGAATGTTGCCGTCTTCCGAGTTGTACAGGTACATGCTCGGGACAAAGGGGACGAACGTCGAGTTCCCGGTTTCCTTGGATGGGCTGCAGTAAACCTGATTGCCACCCCATCAACAGATTAGAAATGAAATGTGATGTGCGGAGCGTAGGCAAGACAACTCGCCGGGCTTTTTTGTGTCACATAGAACTAAACTGCGCAACGCAGGTAGCTGGAAGTCGGTGGTGACGAACCTCCATCGATGGCAAATTAAACTTCTCTCTGCCTTCACATCCACCGGGCAGTCACGGCAAAAGCACTCCCAGACTTTGTTTCGAATAGTATTGTGGCATCAAAGTTGTGGCATCTCAACCATCATGAGTATAGTTTATAATCACAATAATAACATGGCTGATTTAGACCTGTTGAACACTGTCAACTTTTCAAACAAGCACGTGGTAAAATTGATCTATAGTTTGGAGACATATTCATTCCCTCCCTCCCTCCCTCCTCCTCCCCTCCCCCCCACCCCCCCCCCCATCCCCCTTTTCAAACTCTACCTCTTTTTTATATAGGGTTAATTACAAAGCGTAGTTATTTTTTAGTAAAAAATATGGCCAAGAAACTTGCCAGGATCTACTGCGGGCGGCGACACAGACGACCAAGTCCAGTAGCGGGGTGTGTTTGGCGTTCGTATTGATAGATGGCGTCGGGAGCAGCGTCTGAAGGTGCAGCCGACCAGCGAAAGATAGCAGACGACACGCAGACGAAATCCGTTGGCAGCAAAAGCGCCGCCGTTATGCAGACGCGTTTTTTTACTTCGAGTTTTGTTTTTATTGTTTGCATTTATTTTTTAACCGAAGGTACATTTCAAAAAGATTATATTCATTTTAATAAACCACGGTGGTCGCGAGCCGTCGCGATAAGGAGGTAGCACCATCTATCAATACGAACGCCAAACACACCCGCTACTGGAACCCTGTCGTCTGCGTTGCTGCCCGCCGTAGACCCTGGCAAGTTTCTTGGCCGTATTTTTTACAGAAGGAGAGCTACGCTTTGTAATTTTACAAGAAAAACCAACCTGTGAATTACACCTTTGACGAAAAGTTTAGATGGCTACGTGCAGGCGTCGATTTTTACGGTCCATTTTCGATCGAGCCTGGTGACTTGAGCCACCCTCAGGTGGAACTCATGAAATGTACTTGGGAGCAGCCACGGGAGCAGCTGTAACAGCTCTTTTGGAGCAGGTTGGGAGCAGCTAAAACTACATTCTGGAGCAGGCTAGGAGCAGCTCAAATCAGTTTTCATTGCACTTCAGCTTGTTTCTTAGACGAGCACGGGAGCAATTTCAATTGTGCTTAGCAGCACAGATGAACATGAGTGGTTAGGAACCTAGGTAGATGGGATAACAGTGTAACAGATGCGAAAACTTGGCCTTAGTGAGAACCAAAAAGCAAGTATACATATGTTTCTGAAAATAGTGCCCCTGATATTTTCTGGGTGGCTTTCAGCTGCTCAAAATGCAAACGAGCACTGCTTATAGCACAACCCACACGTGCTCGACATAGTAATTATATGTGCGAACCACGTGACGTACGTAAGCAACGGACGTGCAGTTGCGCGGAGGAACAGGGCAACAAATTTCGAGTTTATCCTATTGTACAACTCAATATCGAAGCAGCAGACTACGATTAACGGAGTTATCGTATTCGAAGCGATGAGCCAGAGCAAGATGAAAGTACGCCGAGCAGATCTACCGCTCGCGTGAGAGCTGCTGGCCGGCAAGGTTTCGGATCGGACCGCGTTTCAGTTCAATCAAATCACGATTTATCTCGCAAGAATGCGGTTTTAACTTCGAACGATGAAGCACTAAAAGGAATCTTTTGCTAATGTGTTTTCAACTGACTGACGTCCGGAACCCGGGCCGCAGTGCCTCAGGCAATCTGACGCTTAACGACTCGAGCTCACCTCGGCCGACTTACTTAACCGCTTACGATTGAAGAATAAGAATCCAGTCGCAGGTGATGTAGCGCTTGGAATCCGACCCCCGAATTTTTTTGCGCGCTTCCGACTCGGGATACACAGGGAAAATAAACGGAACAAAAAATTGCAAGGCCGACCAAGCTAAACGCGCTCATTGTTGCCAATTGAGTCGATAAAAACCGAAACCAAGACAAAATATTTTTTTTTGGCGCACGTTGTGCGATTTGGAGCACAATGGCGCGAGGTATTGGCTGTGGCGCAGTTTCCGCAAAATGGCGCAGGATGGCGCAGAGAAATGCGTCGGGCGCAAAATGGCGCAAATGGCGCAGTCTGCTCCACCCTGCACCCTATATATAAAAAATCATGCACTGTATATTATAGGGTCGACTGTCTTCTGGGAGGGGAGGATAAGCCCCATGGATATGACGTTGGGCTTTAGATGTGTATCAATAGCTGCTCCGCCTCGGCTACCGTCAGTTTGTATAGGCTGTCCACAACAAACTCTGCGCTCTAAAACGAGCCAGAAATATCAGTGCCTGCACATACAAAGTTCAAACTTTCATCGAATGTGTATAAAGGTGGCAGACTCTAGCTGATGAAACTTCAAGGCATAGCTTCTCTTCCTGTGAAAAACAAGACCAACCAACTTGCAAGGGTCAACGGCGAACACATTCGCAGACGACCGAGTTAGTGATGCTTGTAACTTGTAGCGCCATCTCCCGGTAGGTGCAGTGAGCAGCTGACAGAGTGCGTCGGCTGCTCACTGCATCTACTGGGAGAGAGCGCTTGAATCTGCATCCATCACTAACTCGGTCGTCGGCAAACACATCAGGCGTTAACCCTGGCAAGCTTGCAGCTTTAACGATAATAATCCCTGGAGAAGGGGAACAAGGGCGACAAACGACAAACAGAGATCTCCAAACACAGCTAGGCTTTGTTGCCCTTCTCCAGGGATTATTATCATTATTCTTGTCCAGCTCGCTTGCACCTTTGCATTAATTGCAATATCATCATTGTAGCTCAGATTTTTCACAAGAGAGCTACGTTTTGGAATTTCACCGCGTACAATGCCCCACCTAAATGCACATCCGGTGAAATTCCGAGCTTTCTATGTTCAAGCCCCGAATTTTTCCAGTTCGCTTTACAGCGGGTTCTATTCTGGAAACCCTATGCATGCATGAATATGAAAGTGCCACATGAAATTGACAGGGACTGCCCGGCCGACTCACCACACCGAACCCGCCGTCAGCCTTGAGCCTCTCCGTGGACCAGAGTCGCTTGGGCCGTGCGAAGCGCCTCCTGATGGTCGTGGCGGCACCGCCGCCGGACACGTCGGCCACCGAGGCGTCTTCGTCGAGCAGCGCGGCCGCATCTTCGAAGCGGTACGCCAAGGCCCGCCGCGTGTTGATGAAGGTGACGAGCTTGCGACGGCACTGGGGGTCGCTGTGCTCGAGGGCCCAGTCCTGGGGAGTGCGACCCCGGACGTCGCGGAGTCGGAGGTCGCCGCCGCACTCGAGCAGCTGCTGGAGCAGATGACGGCTCCCGCGACGGCAAGCCGCGTGGACCGGGGTCGCGTCGCCGCTGCATCGGCTGCAGTGTGTGTCGCACACAAACAACCAAGTTTCGGATCTTTTCGTTAAAACTTGGGTTTGGGCTAGTTGGTTCATTACTGAGTCAAACGCGTTAAAGCAGCGCGAACAAACGGGGACAACAGAGTAAGCATGGACGAGAGGACAGGCGCGCTTGTCCCATCGTCCGTGTTTCTTTGATTGTCCCGTTTGTTCGCGCTTGTTAACCTTTTTACTTTCTGTTCTTGTAACGAAAGACGCACAAAGACAAATTACGTTAGAGACTACCGTCAACGCGCACGTGCATCAAGTCTGCCTCAAAAGGTGCTATGTCAGCATCGATGCATCGGGAAGATACCATAAAAAGAACCACAGGAAGAAACCTATACGAAGAGTTTCAGGCTTTCGCAGCGCTCGAAGACCGCGAAGGTCAACCTCGGTCTCCACGAGCAGAGGAATGACGCAGCGTAAAAGTGGCAGATGGACGAGCTGTCTTCGTGTCGGCACCTCAAAACTGAGCGACCACAGAAATCACTCCTGTTATCCAGAAATGCGGTGTCCGCGCGCGAGATAACGTTAACGCAACGAACGAGGTATCCGACCAACCAAAAACAAAGAACAAAAAGGACGTCCTTACAAATTAGGATCGGCTCCGGCTTGCAAGAGATAAGGCACTAGCGTTGATTGGTCCATCAATCAGGGCCACGTACAGCGCCGTGTTGCCGTTGTTATCAAGCGCGTTCGGCGAGACCCCTAAAAGAACGAACACACAAAAAAACGATCGCTGGCAGGAACGCTAAGATTCTCAAAGACGGTGAAAGCGCTTTCAAACGGCGGCGCCTTCAAACTCCAGTAGTTCGATCAGATGCGCAATCACGTGCGTTATTTCCTCCCGTTACTAATCTCACCTTCAGACACTAGCCTGGTGATGAGTCTGCACTTGTCGTGGCGAACAGCATCGTGCAACTTCGAACTCGCCATGGCGACGTTTACCAAAGCAGCGAAAGGACGCCGTCGAAAACCGTTGTTGAAGACGCGTTCTTCAAAAAGAAAACGAGAAGAAAAAAAAGACAACGGTTGACGGGGTTGACGGGAGTGGAGGTTGAGACTGCGCGGCGTTCGCGGGTGTTGCGTGCTCGGTTTTAATTGGTCGAGGCGCCGCGCGCCGTCGTTGCCCGGGCTGACGAAAAGCAAACAAAACAAAAAAGACTACACGCTTTTTGTTTTGTTTTTATCACCTTCATATCTCCGCCTTTACTTTTATTTTGTGTGTGTGTTTTTTTTTGTTCGGTGGGTCACTTGCGCTTTTGTTAAACTGCGCGTGTTGTGGTCGGTTGAACGGTGATCGCGAGGAGATGAGCAAATAACGGTAAAATCAGCTTTCATGTTGTTGGTCTCTTTTTCCATTACGCTTTCTTTTACTTGGTACAGGCAACCTAATAAAGATTACGAAGGTTTTGTTGTTCGTTAGGTTTCATAGCTCGTGATACACCGCGTACTGTTGCAGGAACGTTGACAGGCAAAACGAGCCCCACATTAAATTAAAAGAAAATATTCATTATTCGTGATCTACTGCGGCTGGGCGACTGGGCTCTCAATTTCGAGCAATTCTTCAGGAAAACGCCACCGAATTTCAATGCGACTAGCTCGCGCGCTGGCTCGATTATAAAAAATGGAGCTTATGCAATGAGTTCATTGCACAATGCACTATTACCTCGCGCAGACATCAAAAACGTCATATAACTCCCGTTTTTGCGATGTCAATACAGTATATCTGATAGCGCCAACGAAACGAAAACTCTTTCATAACGACCGCAGCGGTCAGATTTCATTCGCATAAATTGGGGCAAGAAGCAGCGGCGTAGACTTTCCATTTTTCCCGGAGGGGGCAGGCTAAGTAGTTCTCCCTGGGGGGGGGGGGGGTGCTGTTGCGCGTTATTTTTTCGCCAGAACTGGACAATGAAGCTAACGACAGCACGCTGGGATTCTATTTCCCATGTATTTTGTCAATAAAGGCAACGTGGGCGTTATTTTGTTTACGTGCCACAATCCAGAAGCTCGTTACATGACACGTAAACAGCGTCTTGGTAAGGATCATGGCCTGAGCCTCGGGGGGGCTCTGCCCCCCCCCCCCCCGGGTCTCACCCAGGGGGCACGAGCCCCGATGCTCCCCCGAAGTCTACGCCTATGGCAAGAAGTACCCGTCAAAGAAGACGATTTCAAACGAGGCATCTGGCCGCTGCCGTGTTCTTCCTCGTGCCAACAGGCACGTGCAAGTGCAAGCTTGCCAAGGCTACCTTGGCGAGCATGCTGCACGTGGGGATCTGGCCAACTCGTCGACGGCCCATTCGTCGAATAGGGCAATTCGTCGAATGGGTTGAATGACGGTCCAAGGTAAAAGTTCGTGGTTCCTTTTTTATCTTTTGACCTAAATTTTCATTTGTGTTTGGACTAGGGACAGCGCCTTTGTTACAAGATTGAAAGAAAAATTACAAAAGGGCAAAGACAGGAGAGAACCTTTAGACAAGTTGAAAAATGTGTCATCTCAGGATCGTCCCTTTGTTACCTTTCTTTATTACTTATTTTGTAATGAGCCGCCGCAGACTGTCGCCGCGAATGGCGTGAACGGGAGGGCCAGGTGGGTCGACAATTTTGTGATGAGCCGCCGCAGTCTGTCGCCGCGAAGCGGCGTCAACTGATGGGCCGCCTTTATACACGCGCGCGCTTTTGCTTGAGTGGTGACATCTCAGCCATATTTACGCCCAATCGTTTTTTTATGCATCTTGAAGTGCGCGCAATCCGGTGTCACTCAGCTCGAGCGTATAGCTTTGGCTAACGCATAGACGCCATTTTAGCGCCCGAGTCACGTACCGAGTGCGCGAGAGCGTCACGTGCTGGCAGATTCAGTGCAACAATGGATGTCTTCACCCTGAGACAGACAGACATGTAGGCACCCTAGGGCCGGGTAGGTTAACACGCGCCCCAGTGATACAAGAGTGACATAGTGACCCTGCCCCACTGCACCGTGAAAATGGCGAAAGCGGCAAGTTGTTACCTTCGACAAGAAAGAGCAGACTGGAGGTCAGTTTTTAAGGAGAGCGCCTATTGCACACATTTGAATGGGCCTGTTCGACGAATGGGCCGCCGACGAGTTGGCTTGAACGCATTTTTGCAAACGTCTTAGGCCTTCCGCGTAATGACTGAAAAGCCAGATAGCCCAGGAACACGGGCTGCAATTTTAGTTCCACGCGCCACACGTGCATATCAACTTTTTGTCTGCTTGCGCACCGTACTACGGTCACCGAGAAAGTAAGAACGGCCGGTTCAGACACTTGCGGTTCGAGTGCCGCTTTGACTGCGTTGCGTGCAGAGAACTCGAAAGCATGAGTCACTGGCACATCTGTGCTTCTGTATGAAGCGTAGAATCGCTATCACAGCGAAGTCTTCCTGGCACGCGACATAAGCAGCAGGGAGTGTCCTGGTGTCTCGCTGCCGCAACGTCAGTCAAACGCTACTGCTGTGATACTCGGATTGGCTTCAAGAACTGGCAGGTAAGGCCTTTTTGAGCTCTGTTCGAGACTCGGTGTAATCGTGGTCCCTTCATTCAACCCAGACTCGGTAGGTTCTTCGTAATCAGGGCTCGGTTTACATGGAGGCGATCATAGCGCATCGGATCAGACAGGAGGGACCAATCACACGCCTCCCGTCTTCATCTTCCTCTTCTACCCACCTAACTACCAATCAAAATAGTCAAATTTAAGTTCGACGCTGCGGTCGCATCATGTAAATGCAGCCTCTAAAGCCAGCTTCTCATACTCGCTGGCAGAGCAAGAACGGCGGAACGTGTCCTTCGAACGCCCCCCCCCCCCCCCGCGCAGTCAAAGCACAGCGAAAGCCATGGAGCGGTTGCTGGAGGCCCGGCCAGCGAGTATGAACACTCCGCAGCCGGTGAGAGGGCGACATGAGCCGATAAGAACACCGAAGAGCCAATCAGAAGGCAAATGGGGGCGTGAACACGATAAGCCACGCCCCCTAGGGTGACTACCTTCCTGCTGGCGAAATGCGGTACACGGTGACCCCGGGGGGGGGGGGGTTGTATGAGAAGAACGGTTTTATATTTCGACTGTGGCAACTGCAAAAATGAACTTAGTGCGCAGTCGTGCTGGTGGAAGTTTACCATGATGCTTTTTAACCCGAGACTGGGGTAGAAGCAGGAAACATTTGTTTTTCCCTCATTGTGCCCCAGTCTTAGGTTAAAAAGCATCATGGAAAAAATAACTATTCGAGGACATTTATCAACAGACGCCACAAAATGTGGCTCTGCTAGCACATTTAACGTCCCGTCTTGTCTGCAAGCATATTATACAGCTGCGAATTGTACTGCAGCAATTAAGCTCAAATAATTTTCACTCCCAGTGATATGTTTTTAGTTTTAATGCCACATACGTTAACAAATGTGTCTAAGTTGAAAACATGAAATCGACTGCAGCAGAACTCAATGCATCAGAAGAAAAGAAAAAAAAACAGTAAATATTTTACGGCTTCTTGTTTCCTGTCGATTCTTATTTTTACCAACATGCCCCAACAGAAATTTCGAATCTTATGTTGTTATTTTTGACCGTTGTGAGTTGCAGTCTTTTTGCCTCGTGTAATCGACCTCACAAAAAAAAAAAAAACATTTTAAAGGGCAACTGCAAAGGAAAAAAAGGTGTTATTTTAAACAGCCTAATTGGGACAAGCATGTAACAAAACAAATCTTTCGCGAAAAAGCAAATTTTTTCTAGCAATCTTCACGCCACAGGACGTAATTTAGTCGGAGTCACAACCTCTCCACATTTGAAACTCCCGCTCTTTCGACGCGTGCGGAGTGGCTGTTATACGTCACTCCGTGACGTATAGCAGCCACTACGTGACGTATAATACCAACTTTGTGGCGCGCGATTTAAAACGGACGAAATAGCCGCAAACTAAAATCAGTCTCGCGCAATAAATATTGCTGTAAAAAATTTGTTTTTGCGGAAAAATTGTTTTGTGACATGCTTGTCCCAATTAGGCTGTTTAAAAATACATTTTTTTCTTTGCAGTTACCCTTTAAGGCAATTTTTTTTTGCATTGACACAGCACGATTTGAAAATAATTACAATAATTTATTTTCAACTTTTGGCGAGTGATTTTCTCTCGCAATATATTGCCACCAGGGGAAGAGAGGCACAACGGCGCATGCGCGTCAGTTCTCCTGCGAGAATGACGGTTGCTTCCCGCAATGCTTGGACAGAAAATGCTGCACCATCGCGATTCACACGACTGACAGCGACCTCCCCACTTCCCCGTGCACCGTTGTTCAGTAGCTCCATGAGTTGCGTAGTAAATTTTACAGCGGTGTGAAATGCGGGAAATTTGGAAGATTCTGGTATTTCTTGCGGGACGCGGGACACGAGCCCTCAATACGAGACTGCCCCGCGAGTCGCGGGTTGGGTGGTCACCCCACGCCCCCCCCCCCCCCCCCTCCGTTTCTTAAGTTCTCTAGATGACCCTAAGGTATGTATAAAGTCACAAGTAAGCTAGCAAACTTTAGTAGTCCTTATCTCCCTTTTTTTAAATATTTTTGTTGCTCGGTGTAGTTTGGTTTGTGCGAGGAGGAACATTGAAAACTTGAGATCTTCCCTCTGTTCTTTTGTCTCTTAATTCTTTCCGCCGAAAGAAAGAATGAAAGAAGGGAGGAAAGGAAGACCGAAAGAACGAGAGAAAAGAAGGCAGACGGAAAGAATGAAGAGAGAAAGAAAAGAAGAAGAGGTAGAGAGCAATAAAGACAAAAAGAAAGAAGGAAGAAAGAAACAAAGAAATAATGAAAGAAAGAAGGAAGAAGGAAACAACGAAAGGAAGAAAGGAAGAAAAAGATGTAGAAAGAGAAAGCAAAAAAGAAAGAAAGAAAACCAAATGTGTGCCCTTAAGCCAATGTAAAACAAAATAAAAAAAATAAAGGAGGCAAGTCAGTGTTATTCTATCCGAGACCTTACTCAATTTGATACAAACGTAAACAAATGAGAAGTATCAGCAAAAACGTAAAATTGTGGGACGTTATCTCGGAGTAGGGAAGACACGCCGAGGTTGTCGTTTCATTTCGAAAAGCGCTAATTTTCTTTCGTTATCACTCACACGCAGCAGAGTTATTCTGTGCCACGAGAAACATGGCGAACGCAAGATAAGAAAACAGGAGAAAAAAAATATAACGAAGAGCCGAGATTGTTTTTAATTAGGGAAGAACGTCAAGTTCTCGCCTAGCTGTCTCGCGTATACTACGCCGTCCCTCGCGCTAATAATAATAAAAACAAATATTAATAATCGAAAATAAAAAAATACAGTATAAAAACACTAAGGCGTCCTTGTCAGTTATGGCACCTAGACATTTAATTATTTTTGGTACAATAGCTAAAATCCCCTCTTCCCTCTTTTTACCTTGACACGTTCAGAAACAGATAAAATGCACCGGCCTCCGTCGGTGCTGATTTGTGTTACAATGTTTTTTTCCCTGTTTTTTTTTTTTGTGGGGAGGGGGGGGGGCGGTATATATGACTCTGTGTGCGTTGTGTCTTTTCGAAGTCTACTACTTATACTGCGATGAAACGCCCGTTTTCCTTGGGTGTCGTAAAATTAGTCCTCGTTTGAAGCTATAATTAAATATCTTTTTTCTTTCGAAAAAAAAGAAGAAATAAAAGGGAACGAAATGTAAAGTAAAAAGAAAACGTTATCGCTAAATTAAGGTTTCGACGATCCGACATAAAACGGGAGGAATATACGACGCCCTAAAGACTATGCAGTTTCGGGGGCAGCGATAAAAGGGACTCAGAATTCTAATAAGATTGCCGAATAACGTCGGCGACGTTAAAAATACTACTAATACTACTAATAATAAAAACTACTGGTTTTGACTTTGTCGTTAAATTAACGAGAGTCGTTTTCTGTCTGTTTTCCTCGGTCCCCTTGTTCGAAATGAAGAAATAAAGATTACTTCCTCAATATAAGGCACTGCTTAGGAAATATTTTTGACACGGAGTTGCGATATTCCTCCGTCTATGTGGATCGAGATAAATACCGACCGGCGGCGGCTCTGATGACGTCACGTCGCGGAGTGGTGGCGCTGCTGTCTGCCCGACGCCATGCCCTTCGTCTCACGTGAGTCTGGCTTCTGTGCGCAGGCGCAGTGTGACGACACCTGGTGTTGGGCGAGCGCCGACTCGTTTTTGTAACGCCGACACCGACGCGCCTCCAACACGTGCACTCGCGGTGCTCGTGAATTAAGCAGAGCGTTTTCAAGCCCTGCCAAAGAGATACCATCGCGTGCATATACTGCACGTGTTTGTGGGTGTCGGTTGCTTGGCTGTCGCCTACGCGTTGAAGGCAGAGCGGTTGTCGCTCTAGTGGGACTCTGGCATCAGCAACGCTAAATTTAGCGCGGAAATCCTTTTTCGGTTAAATTTAGCGGAGGAATTTATTTTCCGCTAAATTTGGCGGGGAAATTTCCCCGCTAAATTTAGCGGGTAATCTTTTCCGCTAAGTGCAGCGGGAATTTTTTCCGCTAAAGTTAGCGGAAAAAATTGCCCCGCTAAATTTGGCGGAAATACTACCCCGCTAAATTTAGCGGGAAAATTGGTGGAAATACTTCTCGCTAAATTGAGCGGCAGCGGACAGGGGCGGATTTCCTTAAATCCGCCCCTGTCGCTGCCATCGCTACCTAGTTTGTTTCGACAGAACTCAATTACCTTTTATTCTGATCGAAACCATGTTTCGTTAGGTTCGTCATTGATTCCGTAAAAGAGTAAGTTGTTGTTTCTTGATCTGTTTTTCAAGTCATCTTGTTTAGAACAGACCGTAGCAACCCGCGCTTACAGTCGTTGAGAGGGCACTAGCTATTACCTGCGTATTATTTTTGAGCTTTTTAGAAAAGCAATTTCAGTTTCCATCGTAGTGAACTTCTTACTCACTTAGGGCTTCAATCTTTTTGTCAAGTCCGAAGCTGATTCTTTTAATGCGAAAGTATTAACTGTCCCATGGAGCGAACCGACGTCATCACCTTTTGAAGCCGCGCCAAACGGCACCTTCCCCTGTCCCAATGGAGCGAAACTTTTCGTCTGTAGCAGAAATCTGATGGGCAGGCTCCCATTGGCTGGCGCTCGTCAGTTTCAAGGAACAAGGCTCCCACTGGCTCTCGAGCGGCGTCGTTCCAAAGAACGCCACCAGAGAAGCCCTCTCCATGCCGGCGCAGCGCACGCAGCGGTCCGGCCGTAAGCCAGCGGTCCTGGCCGCAGAGCCCCAGAGCCCGCGCACGGGCAAACTCCGGAGGGGCTGCACGGCCGACCTCAGCGCAGCGCGGCCATTCACGAGAGTGCGCGCTCGGCCGTCGGTCGCAACCTCGGCAGTAGCGAAACGTGGCCGTCCACGCCAGTACGCCGCAGACGAATTAAGGGAACGGAAGAACGACATTCATGCTTTCGCATTCACAACTCATAAGAAGTGCTTAGGTGTCCTCGGAATCTTTATTGCTTTCGGCAATTTCTGGATTTGAGCGTCGGTATAAGAGGCCGGGTTTAGTTCAACATCGCCAGAGATAGCCAATCTCAATTCTACAAGCGTAGGGCAAGAATTTGACAGAAAATTGTGACACCGAGAACACACGTTTACAAGGACGCCGAGGAACGATGCCGGCTGGCGTTTCGACTAGTAAAGCTTCATAGTAAACAGGACTAATCCGTAGCAGAATCAATCGTTATTTGTAGCTTGTGATCACATGGCGTAATTCCGCTCCGTTGCCAGACGTACACTGTGCCGGGAAGGAGGTCCGCCGATGTAGTCGGTGGAAAAGGGGCATTGGCTGCATAATCCTCAAGTCCGTGTAGACTGGAGGTTAGGGGATGAGACTCCTCTTCGACGGCCCATGCAACAGCGAGGATCTGTAGCAGAACAAATCGTAAATGTACTACGTTGCTCATGCCGGCACCGAACCCTCCACCTCAGGCGCCATAATTATCATTAGCCCCTGTTTCGCTCAGGTTAATTCATAATAAAAACCCTAATTTTCCCTGCAGTTGGAATACGCAGCCTCTGTCTGGGATCACAAAAAGAGCCGCTGTAATCGGTGCTTTGGAAGCCATCCAATGCTGGCACGCCCGTTTATTTCAATCTAACTACACCAAGTAGCTAGATTAAAATAAACCAATAGATGGTGCCCAGTACCAGACTTTGTACACGTTACTGAAAAATAGTAAGGAATTACATTTACAATTACTCAAGGCTAAATTGTAATTTATTACAATTACAATTACCCTCCCATAAAAGTAACTGACCGTTACCCCAAAAAGTAATCCGTTACTTTCGTGGCGTTACTTTCAACATTATTGTCCTCAAGTAAGAAAAAAGGGAAGAGGGTTATTCAAGTTCTTATTGTTGAAACCTGTTCCATTTAATGACCTCGACTATTTTGAGCAACAACTGACTCTCGAAAGTCTCGTCAGACATTTTGCGTTATTTCTTACTCAATATGTCGACTGCTACGCTGAACACCATTTGAACTGAGGCACTGGATGGGAGTGGCATACTGTGCCTCACGAATGCTTCGTGCTCTGCATTGAGCTTCTTCAGCGAAGCAATGGACGTACTATTTAGCTCGAAGATAGAGCAAAGCTTCGTCGTTGCAGCCGTTGCCGCGAAGCTGTGGAAGTCATCATACATCTAGCCAAAACTAGAATAAGTATTGATTTATGTCCATCTTACTATACCGACATATATTGCCAGACAATAGCAAAACATATAGTGGTAACAGTAAGGTTATAATTAAATAATAAATAAGGTTTGGCTCGATATTCCTCTTCCTTTGGTTCTGAACAGGTCGAGCCTCGGTTGAGACGTTAATGAATAAAAAAAATTCCAGTACATAAATATAAGTAATAAAAAAAGGACACTCATAACAACAATTAATTAGAACGTCGGTTAAAACAAGGAAATGTAAACGCACGTTTGCCGTGTGTACCTTTCTTGATGCCGTTCAAAAACGCACGGAGCACGAACCGACTGCAGTTTAATCCGGTATTCTCCAGGTAGACGTCCGCTGATGCCACGGGCAGCGAAGGGCAGAGTAAGTAAGCCGCGCTATGGCCCCACTCACGAGTTTCACTCTCTCCTCAAGCCCAGAATATCAAGTCTACGTCAGCTACCATTATGTTTCATTTGTAAAGAATATCTGCTTGAGATAAGATGCGTCCTGCTGGGGTGAAAACAGAAAGAAGAAGTAGGAAGGACGATTACCATTTTCCAAGTGCTCGCAAAAAGCTGACTCACAAAAAGGGTGACTGAGATGGACATAACCTGGCTGGAATTCACAAATAAAGTGGGCCAACCCTATTTATAGAAGTTGGACTACAAAAAGTAAGTACCTTTTAAAACAGGGCTAAATAATGTGAAAGAAACAGAAAAAATACATCCTGGTTTATAAGAGAAGATTATAAGTGTGCAGCAACGAACAAGGATGCTTGTGGCAATAACACCTTCACATATTATCACATCTCTTTTAGTGGATTTTAGGGTAGACGGAGCGTTGTCTCGTGTTGTGACATTATGAAAATGGTCGTAGTCACTATAACCGAGAAGGACAATCTTTATTCTTGTCTGTGCACTCACCACCTCGAGCTTCTCGAAGAGGCACACAATCACTTGGTGTCCTCGTCCCCCGTCTTCAATCGCTAAGAAAAACAAAGGGACTAAAAAAACGGATGTAACTTGCCCCCCCCCCTCTTCTTTTTTTTCTTTTCTCTGTAGAAATGTTTATTTGGATTTTTTGACATTGTTGTTAGCGTCTAAAAAAATAGATTCAGGGGCTTGGTGTTGCAAACAAAGGCTTTGCGGAACTGAAGAGTGCCAAGCCTCCTTTTGCGCTGGTGAATTCGCGCGACAGTGTCACTGCGCTCGACTTTACCAAAATAAAAACAGCCATTTCTTTAGAAAAAGGGGGGGGGGGGATTGGCCCTGAAAAAAAAATGTAACGGATTACAAGGAATCCGTTACGTAAAAAATGTAAGGGAATTACTTTAAAATTACTCCAGGAAATATGTAATTATTCCGTTACAAAATTACTGATAAATGTAAGGGATTACAAGTAATTTCGTTACTTGTAACGGATTACGTACAAGTCTGCGCAGTACAGTCCCAGAAAAAGGGGGTGTAGACTTACACCCTTGTCGCATGTAGAACACCCCAAAAACTACAATTCGTCGACGTTCAGTCCACTGACGTCGAACCGATGATAGGAACTTTCATGAGCGGCTTGATAGTGGAGTGATACGACTTATTAACATAGCTAATGTACGAATTAAAAACTACAGGAAAACATTCGCATTTTTGTTAGCTCTGCTACAAAAAAAAAACCAAAACATAATTTTGTTTTGTTTTTGATACGTACATATTTTATTTAGTGAATTATATCATACAGTTGTCAAGCCGCTCGTAAAAGTTGACATCGTCAGTTTTACGTCAATGAACTGAACGTCGAAATGTAGTTTTGGGGTGTTATATGGACAAAAGTTTGAGTACCCTCCCCCTATTTTTGAGAGGTAGTAGTTTATTTCAGAGCGTAGTCTGACAACCGGGGCATGGCTACTTCCGTCCGCCATTTTGGGGCTCTGACTCATGTGCATTCTATGCGATTTCTCAGGAATAAAGAAGAGAAAGGAGTAATGCCATTTTGTGTCATCGCTGAAACCGCTGGTCCTAGCGGGCAACAGGCTCCGCCCACTGGCCAAACTCTTTCAATATAAATTCGGCTCTGGTTTATTTCGATCTAACTGCGATGATATTATAGTAGGTGACAGGTCAAGAGCTTAGGGGAAACTCCTCCCTCCTCTTCCCATTTTAGCAGTGTGGAAAGGGGTGGGAGGCTCTACAGAACAGACTAGATGGCTCGCACTTTTGAAAGCTTTGGCTAGGTGGCGCAAGCCGCCACCCAGTTTTAAGGGTTCAGCCGTATCCATCCACCCCTAATGTACGATGATGATGATGATGGTTTGCGGCTCTTCCCTTTTAAAATCGGGCGGTCCCGTAGAGTTTGGGACCTAGCCAGTGGGGATTGGCTATCCCCGTTGGTGAACTATACTTCGTTTCAGCTTGGGTCCAGACGCAGGCAATGCTACAAGCGCGAGCTCTGGGCTTTGAGCGTCCCTGCCAAGCACGCGCGCTCGTGCAATGCAAGCACTGTTCAGGGGCACACGCTCGCGCTCTGTAGCATCGGCTGCGTCTGGACCCAAGCTGAAACGAAGTATAGCATGTACCTCTTTGAAAAGTGCGCGCTATCTAGTAGCCGCTGCGCCAATCATCCAAGTACGTCATTGTTCGGCTCCTACTCCGAACGTGTATTGGACACGAGTACCGCGTCAGCGTTCAACGAGGACTCGGATTCAATCATGGGCTTCATGCCCAAGGATGGATGGATGGATGGATAGTAACGGCTATACCCTTTGCAACGGGCGGTAGCTTGCGCCACCTAGCCTAACATTTCGTCATCCCTTCTTTGGCGCCATGTTGTCCTTCGGGCAACATGGCGGTCGCCAATGTTGCCCGATGGACTTTTGAAAAGGGCCTATTCATGGAGCGATCGATCAGATTTGTTTAGAAGACATTAAAAGTCACGTGACCTGACATCACGCGACGTGGTCACGTTACCTCACGAGAACGTTTTAGTTATATCTTTTTTTTTCTTCGTACAACACAGGGTTGGAGGCACTTTTCAGGGTCAATTGAAAACCATCACGAACTCGTGCGCTCTTTAAATCTGGCACTAACAACAATAGACCATTTGCTGTATTATCCAAGCATCAAGGAGAATGCGGGATTGGTGTTCCACGCGCCACACGCGCACGCCTTCCTTGTATAAAATATTCAAAGTAAATAACCAAAATAAAGCGTTGACGAACGCGCCTGCAAGATTCCATTCGTTTTAGGTATTTGCTTTAGAAAAGTTACTACTGCTGAGGCCAGCGTGCGGCGCGTGGAACACCAATCCCTGCATTCTCCTTGATGCTTGGGTAATATAGCAAAAGGGCTATTCTATCGTTGAACAGGCACGTAGCCAGGATTTTGTTTCGGGGAGGGGGGGGGGCGCCCATGACAAAATGCTGTATGAGGGGGTGGGGGAGAGGAGGTCCCAGCAAAATTGAAGATTTTTTGGGGGAAGGGCGGACCCCCCTTCCCCCTTGGATACGTGCCTGCCGTTGAATGTGCCTAAATTGTATTTTATGATTGAACTCTTCATATTGCCTGCAATGCTTTTGGTCTTAATAATGAATAAGTAAATATTGCTTGTGTCTCTTGTCGTGTTCATAGTTTTTTCTTCTTTTTTTACATCTTGCAAGTTGCTTGGGAGATACTAATCATTTTTTTAGTATGCTGTATGAATCGAGATGGTTTTCGACATGGCAGGGACAGATTTTGGTTTTGCTCGTTCGGCTGGGCACATCTATTGACTGCCAGGGTCAGCTACACATCGAAAATGGCAGAGCGTGTTTTTCAAAACGGCCAGCCTGCAGCACGCGCTCCGTGGCTTCCGCCGTGTTTTAGCTGCGCGCGCCCCCTCTAGGTAAACGAGATGCTGAAGCGTTGTCTAAGGTAGGAAGCACGCGCTGAAGGCGATACAACTGGGAGAGAGAGAGAGAAAGAGCGAGAGAGAGAAAGAGATAGAGAGAGAGAAACTTTTTGTACATCTCAAGTCCCAGTCCGTCGTTAGTCTTCGGTTTCGGGAGGAGACGTGGCTTCCCAGTCTTCTGGAGTTGGTGCTCCTCCCTGACGTTCAAACTCTGTCAGAAACTATAGACAGTACAACCTTCAACGACACGAAGAACCCACTCGAAGAGCACGACGAAGCGTACTACGTGGTCTTTTCGTGTTGCTGTAAACTTCCATCTCTCCAGGCACATCCAGTGCCGCGTAGCCAACGAATAGGAGGGCCCGCACGAGCCTTTCGAACCTCCTTTCAGCCGACTGGCTTCCGGCGAAGCAGCTCAATCTGTCTCCGACCTTACACCTTTTCCCCCGAAACAAGCGGAAACGACAGAATCTCCACGGTCCGTTTATGCGCGAAGTCGCCACACCGCGTCGCCCGCCGCCTTCCCACTGCAACGTCAGCTCGCGGGAGAGAAGACGGCGCGAAATAGGGAAGCGGGAGAGGGAAGAAGACGGAATGGCTCTCTCCCTCTCTTTCCCTATTCGGGAAGAGCCCTCCCCAGAAGGCCATTTCGGCTGTCCGGTATTTGGAGCAGCGCGGGACCCGGGGGCGAACACGCTGCAGGCCCCTTTTGCGAACGATATTGGTGGACGAAATTAATGATGCCATGCCCCAACTCATCTCCGCCGGGAAGGGGGGGGTTGCACTGCTGACGGTACTCGACGTCGGACGTTCTTTCCCCAAAAGGGGGGAAGCTGGAGGGAGAGAGGGGAAGGATTTTGGGGAGCGTAGGGAGAACGCGCGACGGGACGGGGGAGAGAGGGGAGAAGTGCCATTCAAAAGAGCCGAGATGGTGTGCCCGGGGAGCCAAAGCGCTGGCTCATCTTCGAGTCTAATGGGAAGGCAGAAATCGAGGCCTGCCTCGAGAGTTCCGAAGGGTGTCCGTGCGTGCGTTTTTGGGTGAGTGCGTGTGTGTGTGCGCCCGCATATGTGTGTGTGTGTGTACCTGTGTGTGTGCGCAATACGGGGAGAGGGAAAAATGGCACAGGCCCGCATATGTGTGTGTATGTGTGTGTGTGTGTGTGTGCGATACGGGGAGAGGGAAAATGGGGAAGGAAAGGGAGTTTGGGGAAACCTTATAGCGTGGCTGAATGGTTTGAATGAGGATGAAAGTTGGTGCGAGCGTGCGCGTGTGTGAGTCTGCTGAGATGCGTTTGAGCGCGCGTGCGCATCTGTGTGTATGTATGTATTTTAGTGCGCATGTATGTATGTATGTTTTGCACCACAGGGAGGACATGCTGCTTTTGGGGTGCCTAACTTAATAAACATAGACATAAACATGAACATGTGTTTGTGTGCATGCATGTTTTATTTGTGCGTTGCGTCTATGTATGTATGTATGCACTCATGTATCGTGTGTGTGTCCGCGTGTGCGGGCGCATGTTCATGGAGACCGATTGCCCGCTGGCGTGTGTGAGAGCCCGTGCATGTGCCATTTTTGTAGAGATGCGTGCTCGTTTCTAAAAGCATGTGCGATGCGCATGAAAGCTGGCCTTCCGTCTGTTCACGCCTGCACGTGTTTCGGGCTGCGCGCGTGTCTCATGCGCATGTTCGCGTGTCCTGCGCGCATGTTCGGAATGTCTGTACGCGTCTGTACCGCCCACGCGCTCATGCTTGTGCCAGCGTGTTCATTTGCCTATACAAAAAAAAAGAGGGGAAGGGTCAAAATGGGGAGAATGGGGAAACCATTTTGGGGAAGCTTCCGTACGAGCTAATGGCCTCCTTCAGAGAAAGAAAGATAGTCAGTGGATAGAAAAGGGAGAGACCAGGGATCAAAGGGAGGAGGGGAGGAAAACGATTTAGGGAGGTCCGGCAATGCTCCCGGTTTATGGTGTCCTCTGGCGCCGCAGTGAGCTGTTATGGTCTGTTCGCCACTACGCTGACAGTACGGTGGAAGCTATACGCGGTCGTTGGACCAGTCGCACGTGTGTCTTTCACCACGTGATATCACGTTCTCGCCTTTACTCTCGGGCCGAGAGCCGGCTTCGTGTAACGAGACGGAGGCTGTTGATTGGTCCGGAAAGTGTGTAGCTTCCACCGCACTGTCAGCTTAGGGATGAACGGAGCACGGGATGTTGCGCGGCCGAGCGTGGCGTCTTCGTAAACGACCCGGTGCCGGCCTCGCTAACTGGCTATTTCCGGAGATTGGTGGTGGAGGATTTCGAACTCTTTTCAAAATTTTGACGGCGGCCATTAAAAGAAAAAAAAAAAAGGGAGGACCGGAACGAGGAAGTTAGCGACGAGGAAACGGCTGGCATTTTCTGGCGTGCGTGCGCAATTATGCGCGCTCATAGTTTGTCGTCTGCTAGCCGCCTGTGTTCTGCTGCCCGATCGATGTCGCTAGGGCTGACGCAAGTCAATAAGTTTAGCGCGAGAGGTTGGGGGATTTAGGCGCGGAACTAGGGCTCTATTTACATCGAAGTCCGCTTGCATCTGTTCATCTCTATTTACATTTGATTAGACAACTTCTGTCCCTGTTTTGTTTCAAGGAGAGCGAATCCCGTTTCTCTCTCTCTCTCTCCTCAGAGCCTTTCCCGTGTTGTCCGCTTGCGCGCGCGCGCGCGTGTGTGTGTGCGCGAGTGTGTGTGTGTGTATGTGTCTGAAAATGCTAATTTGTACAGTGATAGATGGTATTTATAAATCAATAAATAATTAAACACACACACACATGTACACATACGAAGACATGCAAACAGAGAAGGCGGTTCATTGAGGTACCATTGTCGAGCTTTTTAACTTGCACCTGCACATGTGACAAAATAATATTTTTTTTGTTGAAAATCGGCGTTTTATTTTTTTTTTGTGGTGTTGCTTTTAGGAGTGAGCGTAGCTGTCTACCATTTTAGATGAAAATGCCCAGATAAGTTGTCTTTTTCAAAACGATAGCTTTTTGCGGGCGACACTTTGCAGAGATTTAGACCTCGTCCCTTGTCGTCGCCGCTACGGAAACACCCTCCTCTCCGCTCTTGGCACGAGGCCAGGGAAGTCGGGGTTTCCCGTCGGCCGCCCCGGCATCCCGCCAGTAACGACGCAAAGAAAGGAAAGCCTGCCGTGTCGTCTGCTTGAAAGACTTGTTTTCAAACATTCCTCGCGTTAGCCGAGATTCCACTTTGGCAGTATCCAGTTACTACGCCATAACATTGGATGGTTTTAGAAACTTCCACCCCGCTTACCCACTTCACGGATCACTGGTGGCGGCAGTCAGTGGCATCCTCGACGCCAGCCACGACGGCTATGAGAAACACCACGTCGAACCTCCGTCCTCGGGTATGTGACGCGGCACCATACCATCCGCATTGCACGACCCTGCTACAGCAATCACTCTCGTTTCTTCGCACATTGTGAACGATAAATACGACTTAAAAAAAAAAGAATTATCACGCATCACGTTAGGTTCAGAAACTTGACTGCATGATAATCAAAACACGCCTCTCCTGCATAAATCACGACAAGCCAAGCCGACATCACGTAGAATAATATTAATCGAAGCACTGTTGCAGATCGGCCACGCCGCCACAAGCGCGGTGGCGCTTGCAGTCTTATCTTCCGCCTTCCCTCCCGTCTTCCCCTCACGTGGACTTTATATAAAGCGCAAGCTGCGCAGGAATAAACGTTGTCGGTTACCATGTCACTATCGTCATGTTTCCTTCAGCGTCGTAACAGTGGCGACGACGATGAGATAGTATTTTCGCTGCTCGGCCCTAGCAGAGATATGGTCAGCTATTCAAGTCCGCCACAGCTCGACGAAGCCGTCGACAAATGGCCCGCCTGCCAGATCCGACTGGAGGCGTTCTTCGAAGGCAACGGAGTGGCGGACGTGAAGAAGAAACGCGCCTTGCTGGTCGTCGCGGTGCTGAGCACGAACACCGTGGACGTCATCAGCGGACGCTGTGCTCCAGCAAAGGGGAATGAACTTCCGTACAGCGAAGTGGGCGACCTACTGCAGCAACATTGTTCGCCAAAACTAAACGAAACGGCCCAGTCGTACAAGCTCTTCTCGCGCAACCAGCTGCTCGGGTGAACCGCGGTGAGAGACTTCGTTGTGGACATCGGCCGACAAATAGCGGACACGCGCAACTTCGGGGACACACTGGACCGGATGCTCGAGAGATGGGATGGTCTGCGGCGTCCGAAACTCAACTGTGCGCCGACAACTTCTGGCCAAGCTGTTCTTGACGAGAACTGGGGCCAAGGAAATCGCCGTAGCAGCAAAAATGGCGGAAGAAAATGTCAAGGAAATGCAACGCGCCACGGTAGAGGATGGGGCGCGTGCATGCCGTGGAGAACAAGACGGCAAGACAGAAACGACGGGAAACTGAGTCGCTGTGTTCCAGGTGCGGCAGAGGTGGACACCAGCCAGACGCGTGCCGTTTCCGGTCAGCTCAATGCTACAACTGCCGCCAACGAGGTCATGTCGCCAAGGCTTGTTTCCGTCGCACCGACAAACCAGTCAACGAGGCCAGCTCAACAGCACGTCAATGCACTGGCAACGCGGGTTTTAGCAAGACTGGGTGGCCGAGTGGGATACCGCGTTTCAGATCGGAGCGTGGAGCGAAAGCTTGCGCTGCACAGAACCTCCTGGTTTCGATACCCATGCACCCCCGCCCGTTTCGATCTGGATGAGGTTAGTACCGGCACGCGTTCGTGTGATCACTACTGCGTGATGCACGTTAAAGACTCCAAGTTAGCGGTTGTACTGCACACTGGCTAAATTTCTCATCTACAGCTAAGAGACCGGTCCCCCGTGGAGGCGTACCAAGATCAAGGATGTCTAAACATACAAGCAACACAATTATTTTTAAACGTCGTTGGTTACCAGTCACTATATCGTCGTGTTTCCTGCAGCGTCGTAACACGCCTCTCCTGCATAAATCACGGCACGCCGAGCCAACATCACCCGAAGCACTTATTGCACCAATAATAATTGGGTTTGTGTGGATATTTATACATCGTGTAGTTGGTCAGCCATTTCAAAGTTGCGACGAGTCTCCCAGCTGTAGATGAGCAATTTAGCCAGTGCAGTACAACCGCTATAACCTGGGGTCTTTAACGTGCACCACGCAGTAGTGCTACACGACCGCACACCGGTACGATGCTCATCCAGATCGAAACGGGCAGGGGTGGGTTATTGCACCAGCATTTCGTGTTCATCCCAATGAGATTAAGAGATGCGGATTCGACCTCGAGTGTTGCGTCACCATTCGGCTAGACCCTCGTGTCCAATCAGCGCAGTCGAAGGACACTCGGCGTCGGGCTCTGGCCCAGTCACCGAGTTGACGCCATCCGAGCGTGACGACGTCACGTGGAGCTAGAGGACGTCACGCTCGCCGGCTTTGATTGTTCTCTACTTTGTTTCGGCTTCACTCCATACGTAGCCGACGCTGTAGACAAGATGAGGACCAATGAAGCAGCGTCAAAAGCGAAAGTCACTGGGCCTTTTCTGGATATGGTTGGTTCAGCGGGACACGTGTACAGAAACATGACGAACACACCGTGACGGTTCGCTTTCGACGTTCTCTGATTAATTGGTTCCATTAACGAGTATTGGCGAAACCCAAGGCTGCCTTTTTACGTGAGTCAACTTTCTGGGGCCCGAACCATCGCGAACGCTATTCATACGCTAAAAAAAAAAAGTGTTTTTTTGTACGCACATGGAGAGAAACATGAAACAAATCGTCTTGCGATCGGATCTGCTGCATCCGCTTTAGAGGTGTTCATCTCGAAAGCGTTTCGAAGTTTCTGTTTCATGCGGTGCCAGTTGCGGGCAGCGGCCCTCAACCAGACGGTTTGTTTCCGTTTCTCTCCCCTATCCATAGGAATAACAGATTTCTCCTTTCCCGCATTTATTTTTTTCCCAGACACCTACAGTCACTACATTTGAGTACGACAAATGCCCCACCCAAAGACACCTCAGTGAAAAGTTTAATCGCACAGCGCTCATCCGCTTATTTATAAGGACTTTCTTTTACGACTGAACGGCGTTTGAGAACACCCTGTATAGATAACGTCGAACGCCGCAAACAAAGCGCGGCGAGTCGAACACCAAACGACGCTTATTCAACGCGATGTTAGGCGCTCTTCTTTCTCCAGCTTCGCCAATACCGAATGGGGAATCCTTTGATGTCCCCCCCCCCTCTCGTTCCCCTTTTCCCCCCAACTGCAGAAGCTCATTTAACCTCTCTTCGACGACGTCGTGCCGAATCTCACTCAAGAGGACAATGTGGAGAGGGCTTTACGAGGCCGGAGGCGACACCCCAAAGCGGCCGTGTTCGTCGGGGCGAAGGGGGGAGAGGGTAATTAATGGGTGCGCAATTAAAGCCACGCTAAGCTCGCCCGGTTCTTTGGCGACCCATCAAACGGCGTCCAATCTACTGCCTCCGTGCGCTCAATTGTGCCTTCGTCGTTCTCCTTCCAAATCCCCCCTCCCCCCTCGCAGACCCTCGCTTCAACTTTAACACCGCTCTCCTCCACTTCTTTTTTTTTTCCTGCAGCCTCTTGGCCTTTTTACCCTCCTCGCCCTTTTTTTCTGTCTAGTCTTTCCCGTTCGGCGTTTTGCAGGCGATGTTTTCTACGATGTTTTTCTTTATTTTTAGTCCAGGGCAAATTAGGAACTTTGGGGTCATCTGTTTGGGCTGAAAGTGTATTCTATACAGAGTGGTCCTGAACGCTGTTGGGCGGGTAAAAGAAAATCGTATGAATGAATCGACGACGGCAGAGAATCGCAACTTTTCACGAAGGTGTCTTGAAACGGTGCGTTTATCGTACCCAAATTTTGTGCCCGTAGGTTAACCGTTTTCCTCTGTGCAAATAAAAAGAAGAAAAACAACAACAGAAACTGGATTATTTAGGATTAAACGTTTTTCTAACACCCGACACCTATAAAAAGTTTAGCGCGATAAACGCACCACCTAAGACACCTTTATGAAAAATTGCCATGCACTCAGTCAGTGGCGTCACAAGGGAGGGGGGGGGGGGGGCGGACGCTCGGGTGCTGTGACCCTCGTTACGCCACTGACTTAGTTCATTTTTTTCATAAAAATCTTTCACGTTCTTATAACGCTCGGTAATTCACCCTGCATATATCAGTCTTGTACGCGCTACTCGAAAGCAGTAATCGATTACAGTTACTGTTGGTTAAACAGCAATAAAATTAGATTACTTAATTACTCTAAAAAGAAGTAATTGCTCATTACCTGAAAAATAAAAAAAGAAAGTAACCGCGTTACTTTTCCGGCCACTTCGGATTTTCAAAACGAGAGATTTTTTTTTGCCTGTTTGATAACGGGTATTTTGTAGTGTTCATTATTGGATTAGGATCACCCAATTGTAAACCCCTTATCTTCTTAATTTACCAATTTTGGTAGAACCAAGCTCCCGTGGAACACTTGGTTCGAGCATTCCTTGGAACGAAACTTGTAGAAACACAAGGGCGCCATAAGAATGGGAGGGGGAAAAAATAATAACGGTTACAAATAGTTTTTGTAACCATTACACGGGCGTTCGAACTTGCTTCGGAGGAGACGTCTTTGCTACATTCCAAGCCGGTTGGAAGAGCAGCCGACAAAAGTTCCGAAAATCGGAAGAAGACGGGAAGATATGGCAGTCGTATTTCCCGCTATTTTCGGGAACCGAAAGGATTTACTGCGTGCAAACCTAGGATACGGTAATGAGGTGTCTTGCGCGAGAAGTGAGTCAGCTTCATGTGGGCGTCCATGGTCTGGTGTCTCATCTCTAGATGAGACATTTAGCCAGTCGCAGTATCACTACAGTGTACTAGAATACTTGGGTAGTGTTGGGACCGGAGGGGCTCGCCTGAAGCGCGTGGTATTGATCGCGACAGGTGTCGACACCGGCGCGTTATCCGGAAGGTGCGCGCATGCGCGGCTGCACGCGCGAAAATATGAATCTTTGGTGCCGCTTTGGTGGAGTGCACATAGAATTTATGATACAGCTACGACCTGCCAGCGGTCGTTCCGCGGCATCAATTGCGCTGCGGCACGATCGTTAGCAACATGATGCTTCAATGTATTGGACGGTACAAGCTACATTACCCTTCCTTTACATAAAAACAATTGCGACTTTAAAGAAGCGGATTGCAAGTTGTTTCAGCGTAGAATTAGCTGCGACTTTCGGTTTGTCAGATGGTGAGCATTTTAAAGGAAATGCCCATTTCCTTGGTCGCAAAGGCCGAACATTAGATATTTGAAAGGGATATCTAAAACTCGAAAGCAGTTTTTTTTCTTTCTTATTTTATAATGGAACAAAACGGCACATACTAAAGTCCGAGATTGTTTTAGTATGTTTTTAATGCCCCAGGTTAACTTTTCTGTCTTCTTTTCTGCCCGTCTTCTTTTTCTTGACATTAATCAGCTCGCTTCACTTGTCACTCATTCTTGTGTTCATTTATGCGACGAACCACCCAAGCGACTGTCGCAAAGGGGTGAGAATCTTTTTTTCTTCACGGCTCCCACGATCATCCGAGGACCACCCGACGTTCACTTGTAAGAAATGGCTTATAAGACGTGACAATTTTTATCACGCGTCTTAACATTGAACTAAAGTAAAAAAAAAACTGAGACAACGTGGGCTGAACAAGTAATGCTTTATAAGATTCAAAGGAGAAAACAAGCAACTATTTACCATCATTTAGACCAGGAAACAACAGCACACGTAATTAAGGCAAGGTAAAAGTTGCAATAGATTACAGCACGGCATTGAGATACATGGTTACAATGTGCGGCGCATACATGGTTACAATGTGCAGCACATACATGGCCCTGAAGGTATACTTTGCATGCCACATCAGGTAAGTTGTCGAAACAAATGAACACCGCTTTTCGATGCTGATCTTGTTAGACTTCGGCTCAAGAGCAGTCTCCAAATAAGCAACACCGTCGAAGTTGCTGAACTTGTGAACAGCCCAGTAGAGAGTTGGCATAGTCAGGGAGCTTAGTGCGTCGCGATCGATGCCTTGTGGGATCACGGCAGGAGCTTCGCTGTTCACCACTGGTGACAACGGGTCAGTTTCCCGAGCGAGCCCCGAACGCTTTGCAACGATGGGCTCTGGTGAACTTGCCTTCCGCTTCCTTTCCTCTCGTCCTGCGGGAAGGTCATCACTCAGGTCCTGGGGTACACTTGGCAGCAGAGTCGGTACCGCGTCTGGCGTAAGCGCTTGGTGTCCACGAGGGATTCTCACTTCCTTTCCGCCGATGATGTGAACGTAGTCTCGAAGGAAGAAGTGGGGCTCGAAGTGCAGCTCGCAGAGAGCGCTTGTTTCTTCAAGACGCTTGTCCGATCGCTGCAGATTCTTCTCCCAAAGATCTCTTTTGGCTCTGTCCTTTGGAACGCCGAAAAGGGACGCCGTTTTCACTCCTTTCACTCGGATGAGGCCCGTTTTGCAACCAGGTGCAGAGCAAGAGTTCTGTCGCTGTTTCGCCGACGGTATTTCGGCACTACGCTCGCGTGCACCATCCGCAAAATCAAAACAAAAGATTCAAAGCATATTACGATCGAACAGACGGAACTATAAAGTCGTGGTCCCGACACGCGCACCGCTCGAAGTGAAAACACACGGAACTATACTCTGTTTCACCTTGTGTCGAACCGCAGGAGAGGCTACAAGCGCGAGCTCCTTGCTCTAGGGCACATCTCGACGGCACAAGCTCTCGTGCACCAAGGGCAGCTGCCAACGCTATGAGCTCGCGCCTCTAGCCTTCGCTGCGGTACAACATAAGCTGAAACGGAGTGTATGAAATCGTGGTACCGACACGTGCACCGCTCAAAGTAAAAAGAAACAAAAGGCGGGCTGCGCGATTTTTTCCGGATAACTCGACTACAGCGCCGCCACGAACTGTCAATACACGCGCCCTCACGAGCTCCCGTTGCCGAGCCGCTCCGGTCCCAACACTACCCAAGTATTCTAGTACACTGTAGTATCACTGCGCAACAACAGACCGATGATGGTGATGACACTGCGGCTGCTCCCTTTATAACAGGCGGGCTCGATTGCCCAAGCCTGGGATAGAGTTCTATACTCCGTTTCAGCTTGGGTCCAGACGCAGCCGATGCTACGAGCGCGAGCATGTGGCCCTGAACAGTGCTTGCATTGCACGAGCGCGCGTGCTTGGCAGGGACGCTGAAAGCCCGGAGCTCGCGCTTGTAGCATCACCTGCGTCTGGACCCAAGCTGAAACGAAGTATAGCCTGGGATAGGGTGCCTACATGTCTGTCTGTCTCAGGGTGAAAACATCCATTGTTGCCCTAAATGTCCCAGCGCGTGACGCTCTCGCGCACTCGGTGCGTGACTTGGGCGGTAAAATGGCGTCTATGCATTAGCCAAAGCCACGCGCTCGAGCTGAGTGACACAGGATTGCGCGCACTTCAAAATGCATAAAAAAACGATTGGGCTGAAAAATGGCTGAGATGTCACCACTCAAGCAAAAGCGCGCGTGTGTATGAAGGCACTCTAGCCTGGGATAGGGTGCCTACATGTCTGTCTGTCTCAGGGTGAAGACATCCATTGTTGCACTGAATGTGTCAGCGCGTGACGCTCTCGCGCACTCGGTGCGTGACAAGGGCGCTAAAATGGCGTCTATGCATTAGCCAAAGCTACGCGCTCGAGCTGAGTAACACCGGATTGCGCGCACTTCAAAATGCATAAAAAAACGATTGGGCTGAAAAATGGCTGAGATGTCACCACTCAAGCAAAAGCGCGCGTGTGTATGAAGGCACTCTAGCCTGGGGAGTGAACTCAGCGCCCCCTCTGTTGTGTTTGATGCCACCAATCCTCCAGTCGTCTAAAAATATCGCAAAAAAAATGACCCTTCCACAAATTCAGTGCCCTCTAGTGGCTGAAACATCAGACCCAATTGCTGCATGCTAATGGCGGATAAAATCTGCTGCCTATTCATCGACGGCAGACGTACGAAAGGTAGTGTTTTTCGATAAACGGCTATTTATCTATTTGCTTCAGCTTCGATCGTGTCAAGAAACTATACCACTCTGTATACTAGGCGCGTAGTTCTGAGTAAACCTATCGATACAATTAGCATTTCACTGCCATGAGCTGTCTGGGGCGTGCCGAAGCCGGACATTCCGAGGACTTACATGACACCTCTCAAATGCGTAGCGCATAGAAGCTTATAAGTCTAGTCACAATGAAATCGAATACATCGAATCTAACGTCTGGATGCTTAGGCTCCATAATCGGTTTCGTCTTCAAATTATTCCTTCTCCAGCCATCAAAAGGCGCCATTACCATGCACAGATGATACGACTTAGGTGATGATAGCTATCGAAGCGGCCTGACTGAATTTCTGAAAGGGTCTATAGTGATACACGACCGCACGCCGGTACGATACTCATCCAGATCGAAACGGGCAGGAGTGGGAATTGAAGCCAGGATCCATGGGTTTGGAAGCGCGAGCTTTCACTCCACGCGCTCCGAGCCATGGTGCACTAACGCACTTAGCGACCGAGCCACTCAAATATGGCGGCGATAAAAGCATATTTGCGAGTTCTCTAACGCAAATCCCCTGGTGTAATTTACGCAAAAAAAAAAAAGAGAAAGAAAGAAAGAATGGCGTTGAATATTTCTACAAATTTCGATTTTCGTGCGGCTTTTGGGTGTGCACCACCACCTTTCACTCGAAAGCACTATGAGTGTTCCATAAAATCTTATTTTGTTTTGGCTATAAACTAATATATATATATGTGTATATATCTTTGCCGGCTTTACGTTTTTTAGTAAATTTTAGGAGAGATGGCTAAATTAGAACGGAATTGCCACTTGGCGTGAAATTTTCGGGTTTTGCGAGGATTTCGTGCGCCGAGTCGCCCATAGATGGCGCCACCGCGCTGGGTTTGAAGCCTGTCGCCCGAGGCCAGGACGGAAGTGTCGAGAACAAATTGGTGCAGTCTCCGGGCCTTGTGAAGAGGAGTACAGAAAACCTACACATTAGTTGAAGTACATTCTCTGAGTCTGTACTTGTACTTTAGTTCAAGTATTTTTTTTTCTGGTACTTTCCGAGGAAAGTACAACTCCCGACTTGAAAGTACGGGCCCCAAATTCGGTCTCGGTGAAATTAAGCTCTTTCTGAGTAAATACGCGCTCCTGTCCCTGGTTTTACCATTAAGGTCGAGTCCAACCTCTAGCAAAAGAAGGGTGCATCGTCATGGGAAAACATGCGACGTCTTTCGAGACGTAATCCGGTCATCTATCTTAATGAATTAATGGTGGCTATAATATCGACACAAACAAGTGCCTTATAAGTTGATTGATTTAAATAGTTCGCCTGCCGCCAGCGAAATTAAAACAGCTACGCTTTGGCCACTTGACTTTATCCAATATCCGCTGCCATTTCTGAAGATTACTGATGCATCCCCGATTACCCCTGGGGCAATGTATACCTGTCACAAATAAAACACTGTATTGGGGAATGAAAGTGCATCTTGAAAGATCGTGGTAAAAAGTGCTGTACTTTACTTTAAAAGTACATTGTATTTATAGCACTTTACTTCAAGTGCATTCTGCCCGGTGTACTTACTACTTTACTTGAAGTACCTAACATCTCATTTACTTTGTACTTCTTCAAGTACTTTTTAGGTGTACTTTACCCAACACGGGTGTAGCTTAAAGTCCCGATTCATGGCAGTAACATAAGTGAAAACGTTTGCTGCGTGCTGAGTAAAAGGAAAAAAAAGTGCCATTGTCGTTTTCGCCAAAAATAGAGATGCCGCGAGCCTACCAAGTTTCAAGTTTAAAAGAAGTTTAGAACCTGTCGAACATCTTTAAGGTTCGCAATTTGAAAAGTCGGAGAAATCAATGTTTCTGAAAGCTCGGGTCCTAATATTTCGAATTTCTTTTCAGATCAAGGTCGAAAAATTCGAAGACTTAGAATTTCTTTGAGATTCAAGTTAAAAAAAAATTCGCAAACTTAAAAAAATTATCATAATTACGTTAATTTTTTTTAATCTCACCAACAGAGATTAAATTCCGCAGTTTCAAATAAAAATATCACGAATACATCTGGAAAAATTGTTAAATATCTGTGACCAATTGCGCTAAGATGGTTGCAGAGACCTTCGATGACGTAAAGACTCCTTCCTTCTCAGTAGTACTTACTCTACTATCGGTTATTTGCAGGCTATTTATAGTAAGTTATGAAACAAGCGTGGAACTGGTTAAACGGTTCAGCAAAAAGCCACGAGTAAGTCGGTGTATGTCCTTCCAATAATCGTTTTCAAACTCGCAGCAATTTGATCGGAAGTCGCCTAATTGAGATGCTGTCATGAAACAACAAAATACGCAAGACGTTGCATGCGTTGGCACCAGGCTTCGCGAAAGAGTTTTTAGCTGCCGTGGGCGTTTATTTGCGGTGCGATGGCATGCGCGATGGCGAAAACAATCGACACACGCACAGCACCCGACAACAGCCTCTCAGGTTGAGAAGCATGCGACCAACCTGGCACCAGTGTCGCCAGGGACCCGGAAGTAGATTTTGGAGTGTGGGGGGGGGGGGGGGGGGCTGATGTCAAGCATTTTGTTTTTGTATATTTTATTCTAGGAAACAAGGGCTGGAGCCGAAATTCTGTTGTTTTATTTTTACTTACTGTTTATTAAAAAATCAAATATTATTTGCACGAAGTTCCTTACTTAGCATGTGCAAATCACTTTTCCTTCCTGCTTTATAGTCAACAAGGGAGTTTTTGTGGCTCGTACGCACATACGATTGCGGGTCGGAAATGGACACGCGTAGGACGCAATATTGCGTTTTGCGCATGCACTTTCCGACCTTCAAAGCTTTTGCGTGCGACCCACTAAAACTCTCTAACATGGCGAAAACGTTTGCGCGGCGTGCTTCAGACCATTTCGTAAAATTCCTACAAGGACACAGCATTTGCATAGTTGAGTTTGCGGAGAATCCTACGTTTTTTATTGTTGAAATGCTCATCCAAAAAGACATCCCCGCTATGAAATGAACGAGTAAGCCAAGATAATTACATATATACAATGACATCTTAACCCATAATTTGAAACATGTGCGCATAAAGCGTGATGAAAGGAAACAGATCCAAGTATATAGGCCCCAAAGCCATCGTGTGTTGGATCGTCTCGAGGAAGACCAAAGGTCAAGGTGTTCGCTCAGCAGTCCTTGCGTCGTAAATTCCTCGATGATGTCCAGGTTCGAGCTCAACGTTCCTCTCCTTTTTAATATGCAAGCAGTAACGGAGCGCGTTAGCCTCCCCCGACTCACGCGGCTGCAGTAGACACGTCGGGACCAGCGTAAGGGCACTCAAACGGAGCTGCTCCCCTGATGTAGCGACAGATGCAGGCACATAATGAAGACGTTTCGGTATATTTTACGACTTGGATCCAGGAGGTCATGACACTTCGTCGAATTCTGCCGGCAGTGTCCTGCGAAGCGCATGTGCGTCACTCAGGAGGGAATCAAGGTTGCATAAAAGAGCGGGCAAAGAGTTTAAAACTGCGCAGAGAGTCGGGCCAGATCAAAATCACATGCATGCAGCTCCTATGGCCTCTTTCAGGTCCGATCTGTTGTGAACTGTCGTCCCCCGGCAGCGTTAATCAAAATGCTCTCTAGCTTTACTAGCTGCTTCATGACAGGCTATTCAAACCGCCGTTGAGTTTCACTCAGAATGCAGTCTACAGCCGCAAAAATACTCCCTTGGTAACGCGGCCTTGCAATCAAGCACAACTGGCGGAGAAGGTTTGTTGCTCATTTCAAACCTTCTTGGCGGTTTTGTCGGCCTTGCACTGCGAGGGTCCTTCAAACCCAGCCACACTGCAGTTGAGCCTCGCGTGGTCCCACAACTCTTCAAACGCGACTTCAGACCTGCAGACGGGACATTGCCTCGCAGAGAGTCTCTGCAGCTTCTTCCAATACCTGCGGCGCGAATCGTTGAACGTTGCGGCCTTGCAACTTCTTCGCATGGACCGAACAAAGCTGTATAAATGTTTATTCCTATAGCAGCGTTTCAAACATTTTCAGAAGCCTCTCATAAGCCTTCAAAATGCCCCTGCTCTTGTCTGCAGTCGAATATTCTTCTTGTAGCAGCTCGTTCGAGTGTCTCCTGAACTCATAGTTTTCGAAGAAACTTATCATTGACTTCATTCTGACAGTCCACCTTGTTGGGCAAAGCGGAAGAAGGTTATTTGGTGTTGATCAGGCCTCTTCCGCCGCCTCGCTGACTGGAGGAATTACAGTAGATGAATAAACAGATTTGCGTTTCTTCGAAGTCGGAGTGGGGGACCCAGCCCCATCCCGTGAGAAATTTTAAGGGGCTCTGCCCCCCCCCCCCCCCCGCCCCCCGGTTCTGGAGTCCCTGAGTGTCGCGCTCTGTACGTTAGTTGTTCAAATGGCGTTAGTGTACTCTGGCAAACCGAAGCAGACAACAACCAATCGAAAATTGACTTCCGGTAATGCATTTCTATGGGAAAAAGTGAGTGAAATTTCTCCCAGCGCTCGATTATAAGAAAAAATATCCCGATTAATTTGTGCGCACTAGGTTGCTTGGAACATTTCTCCGTCAGGCAGACGAAATCACCGGTCAGTTAAAGCGTTTTTCTTTCAAATTCATGGCATTAAACGGTGCTAAAGCAGGCTTCGTAGATGTACCGGGTGTTCCAATAGCGGCCAGGCTTTTAAATTGACCGTAAAAATCGGTTTCCTTGACCTATTTGGCTACGATTTTGTGCAGCGTTGCCCTACAGGTGGCGCCTTTTTTTAAATAAAATTTGCAAAGAGCAGAACTTACTCCGAGGAAAAAGTGAAGAAAAGAAAATGCTTAACTCCTATGGAAACGCAGTGAAGCCACCGGTCTTCAAACAATATGGCGCGTTTTGCGTTGCGCGTCCCGTTGCGTCCCTTTAGGCGTTGTGTCAGTGCGCGTGGACGCACGCCGAGGGACGCCGACAAACGGCTATATCATAGCCTTCAATATACTGACAAAGCCTGGCAGATCGCCACGAGAAGTTGCCGCCGAAATGAAAAAGGTGGAGTGGTAGACAGCGGATGAGAGGAGAGCCACGTGACTGGCGCCCCGCTGCAGCGAGACGCCGAAACACACTTCTCCCGAGCGAACAAGTGTGTTTCGGGTTCATCGCCTTTGCAAAAGCTGTGCGCTGACGTCCAGGTTCCCCGAGAAATGGCTCTTTGATGCTCTCTGCTCTACTAGATCCTCGCGCCTCCAAATCTGCGACCGGGCACTCTGTGGCTCCGTCGTCGAACTGCCAGGCTTTTGAGTATAGAGGAGGATATGGCTATATACACACACGCCAGTGGATTGTGCACGAGGGGACGCTATAGGACGCCGTTTCATGCAAGAGTTAAATGTTCGCGTCTCGGGGAAGCGAGCGGAGACGGCTTAAGGGCCATACGCACATCAGCGTTTGAGCGCGGTGCGTTCCGTAGCGGCAAGCGGACGCGTTGCGTTGCGAAGAGCGCTTGCGCCAAGCTTGTACGCACATTTGCGCTGACACGCAGTCAACCGCAGTCAATAGCCAATAAGAACGCGCTATCGTCGCTAGCGGCTCACCAATAGTAAACGAAATCCACGGCAACATGGCGGCGCCCAGCGACAGCGCCGAAGTGTTCGATCTTGGGACAATCCCGCTGGCTTCCCCGACATTTTGTCGAACTTGAACATCGCAGCCTTGGGAAAACCAGTCCCCACCGCTCCCCAAAACGAAAAAGCAAGCACTGCGAGCGGAACCGGATACGTCTCGCCGAGTCGGCCGAGTGGCGCGAGCGGACACGTCACCCTCCTCTCCTCTCTCGGCTTCTGATTGGTCGAACGCACCGCAACGCTTCGGAAAGTTGAGCGAGTCTCTACTCGCTTGCGTCGCGCTACCGAGCCTTGCGGGAAGGCGCGCGTCGTACCGCAAGCGACCGCGCCTGGCCGCAAGGACTCCGCAACGCACTCAAACGCGTTCAAACGCGAATGTGCGTATGGACCTTTAGGCGTTTGCTGCGAGCACCTTCGCCCCTCAGCCACCGCCAGGGTCGCGGCAGGCAACATCGTGACACTTGCATGACGTCATGAGACGGACATCGAGGAACCAACTTCAAAACGCGGAAAACGCACCAGTCGGAGAGGTGCTCCAAGCGCCATGCTGGCATCAAGCGGCGTGCTCGGCAGCTTCGATCATTCGTTTTCAAAGTACAAACTGCAGTCGTCGACCTTTTTGATATGCGGTCAATGTATACGCGATCGAAATCTAAATAAAGCGCCTTTTTAATATGAAGAAGCCCCGCCGCAGCGACCCCGCAACGGTCGCGTGCTCTCGCGAGGTGAAGCGACGGAGAAAAATGGACATCGATACAGATTCGGACAGATAGACGACACTTCATTTGCATCGGAATTAAAACGGCCCACGTCGCCGACGCGTCGAGTCACGCCAACGTTGCGAGCGAGTTTCGAGTTGGGACTCCGAAAATCGTTGGACGGGGACTATTGGCTCGTTATAAAACCCATCACGCGAAAGAAGAAAGAAAAAAGAAAGAAAGATATGAGTGTCTAATCAGGATTCGCATTTGTATTTGCGCCGTATTATTAAACAGAAAAAAAAAGAAGATCAGCACAGAGGTTGTAATGCCTGACCTTACGGTCGTTATTATCAAAGTTGTAATTGGGCAAAGCCAGGGGGAAAGAATAAATGAAGATAACATACCCTTTCAAAAGCGTACGCCGTCTGGTGGCTAGCTGAGTCAGCAGACCGTTTTCAAAAGTCCGCGGCGACGCTATTGGACGCGAGGGCTGCATCAGCCTTCGGCGTGAACCCGGCTCGGCTCGTATTGGATACGAACGTGACGTCAGCGTTCGGCGAGGACTTCGATCGCAATCACACGGTTCGTGCGCAAAAAAAATAACAATAAAATGGCGACCATCAGCGTTGCTCGATGAACTTTTTTGCGCAGAGTGGTCTATTCTCTGCGTCAGCGGTGTCTACAGGGGCCGACTCAACTCTTTGCCGTCACGCCACTGCGGTGGCGACTTCAACGTCGACACTGCGCACGCGCACTGCCCACCAACCACCACACCCGGCGTGTGGGCAAAGGCAAAATTGGTGATCCGTTTCTCGGCGTTCTTCGCGGAAAATAACCGCAACCTATAGGACCTTTCCAAATACCGCCTTCCGGGCGCTGCCATCTTTGTCTTCTGGGCTGTGGAAGGCGTTCTGAGCGTGCGCAGTAGCTGCCTTCCGCGAAATATGAGACACCACGCATGCGTAACAGTCCAGTTACTCAGCATTTTTCGACTGGAATATAAGAGCTGGAACGGTCTATGGATTCGCCGAGGAGCAATCTGCGAGGTGCTGGGGAAACTCACGGCGCTCTGCAGACGGTGTCTGCAGGACGTCCGTAGACACCGACGGGGCGCGTTTATTTAGGCTAGGTGGCGCAAGCTACCCGCCGTTACAAAGAGTATAGCCATGAACATCCAGCCATCCATCCAGTTCCCGCACGATGGGCCTGTCACATTTGGTCGTACAAAAACGGTCTACAGACGCGCGTCTGAAGCGTGCGAATCTATGAAGCTAGACGTGCTCCGAAAACGTTTGAGACGTGTCCACAGACACTTCTGCCATCGTGTTTGGCAGCGAACACTCTGCGCCTTTTACACGACGTACGACCAGTGCGAACTGAGGTTTCAGGTGGTGCATCGATTTGTGTACTTTTTTTGCGCAAATATACCGCCTCAGAATAAATTCCTGGCGTTTATAAGTTATTACTGATAGCCTATAAAACGCACGTCAGTTTTTCTCTCCGCGGGAAGAAAAATGGTCGCAAAAAAGAAGAGGAAGAGTCTGGCTGGTGGATTCTCAAGGAAATGCGTTAGTATGCACTCCTGGGAAACGCCACACAGGTCTTTTTTAAGGAAACGCTAACGCTGACCCTTCACCTTTCTCATGGTTTTCTTGCTTTCTCTAATTTTTATTACGCTCTCTTTTTACCCTGTTACGGCGTCATTATTAGCGTTTCCTGGGGACGTGTGTGGCGTTTTCCAATCTGGACGAATGTGATCATCCCTTAATTTTTTCACCTCTTTCTGTACTCTGCCTATCAGGAATACGTCGATGCCCTGGTTACGGTCATTCATATCACTCGTGGAAAGAACCACATCCATGTCTACATGCGGAAGGAACTGGTATTCATATCACCCGGGACGGAACCGCATCTACCGGTTCAATTACTCATACGCATCACAGCCCACGCACCAGATATTATAAACCCAGAGCGAAGAACATTGGCACTGCAGAGCGACAACTGAGCACGCCCTGCATTCCGCCGCGCCGCGGCAGTTTTCCTCTGGTCTGGCGGCCAGCGATGCGACGCTTCTTTGACAAAAATGGTAACGGTAGTTTTGACGAAAAACCCCGGTGGTGTCCGGGTCAGTTTGTCAGCGCCGGGGAAGGGGAAGAAGGTGACAGCTGACGTCAGCGCTTGCACCATCATAGTCACCCTCTCCACCTTCTTGTCCTCTCTCCCCGGCGCTGACAAACTGACAGACACCGCCGGGTTTTCGTCAAACAAGCGTTCTAAAGCTAAAGCATAAAAAACTTGCAGTGTTTACCTTCTAAATTCGAAGCCAGATCAAGCGCAGACACGTGGTCTTAACCAATTTACGGTGCGAGCCCAAATCGAGCAATGTACGCTTGGGTCAGCTGCCAGCTACAATTAAATGAGTTACGCTTAGAGGAATGGCAATTTGTTTTCCGATATTAATGTGGGCGCCGCCATCTTGGTGCTTAGTGCAGAGCAGACGTAACTGCCGATCACGCGATTCCGGTATGCGACTTCTCAGCATTAGATTCGGGTTTAGGGAAGCCTATAATGCTGACCTGCTCTATCGCGATCTGTTTAAACAGTTGGAGAACAATGCGATTTCAGATGAAGCTTCAAGCATAACTGGCAGCCATGATTTTAAGCCCCAAGATGGGTAAGTGTCATTAATCTGAAGCGCAGCTTATTTACTGGCTCTAGGTCGCACCTATGAGCCGTATTTAAATATCATCACTCGGGAGACTGCACCCCTCACACTGCGGATTCCAAACTACAGTTCACCGCGCAAGTTTTAGCGGAAGAGAGATTGCGAGTAAAGCCCGGCTCACACAGTTGCGTTTGTCTGCGTTTGTCTGCGCTTGACTGCGTTTGACTGCGTTGCAGGCAGCGAGACACCAGGACATCCCTGCTGCTTATATCGCGTGCCAGGAAGATTCCTTGAATTGGATTCCACGCTTCATACGAAGCACAGATGTGCCGGTGACTCGCTTTCGGTTCTCGCCGCAACGCAGTCAAACGCACTCAACCGCAAGTGTCTGAACCGGCCTTAAAACGCTCGCTTTTATTCTTGAACATTGCACCTCAAATGATAATTTTTTCTGGCTAGTGGCGCCGCCTGCCAGTATACTTGAGTCACTTTCCCAAACGCATTTAGTCTTAATTTACCAAACTATTGGAGATGATACTTAAGACATCACCCTCACAATTTGAAGCCTGGAACCAGCGTGTTTGGAGATACTACGATTATTTTCAAAGCCGAACGTGAAGTTTGCAGATCCTCGGGGACGTCACGGATGGTTTTGGAGTATTGTTTTTTTTCTTCTGCTGCCCTCACGCCAAAGGGCAGCAGAACTTCGAAGCCCGTCGTCGTCGTACGCCAGACATGTTCGTTCAAAATATGTTTCATGCACGTCAGGCATCATGCAACAGACACGGGGGAATCAGTGGCTGAGTGATATGTAGCGCACACCAGCTCGGAGGATGCACGTGGGGCGAAAAGCACGCGCTGCAGAACCAAGCGATCCTGGGCTCGAATCCCCATCCCTGCCCTTTGTTTCGATCTAGACGAGCATCGTATACCGCGCGGTGGTCGTGCATCATTACTGCGTGGTGCGGGTCAAAGAGCCCCAGGGTAGCGGTCATACCACACTGGCAAAATTAAGCTCATCTACAGCCGAGACACCGGGACCAGGGTGTAAGATAAACAGGTGGGGGAACGGCTCATAGAAGCCTACCGCAGCGCAGTGACCGGATTGTGTACTCGTCTGCTCGCGGGTATCCCGATTTGCGACAGATGGCGCTGCGGCGAGAGGAAAAAAATTGGAATCCGGATTTGCAGCGGAACTCTATGGGAGAGTGCGCAAAATAAACAGAGAGCACGAAAGTCCTCCAATGAAAATCCACGAGAAACCGTCTCTATCAGTTTAGCCGGTCGCCATCGGTCGCCCACCCGGAGTGAGGGTTCGCAGTGCTCCACATAGATGGCGCCACAGAAAAAGAGAAAACCGAGGGGGACACAATCCGGTCGCTCATTTGGCTCTCGTTTCCCCACCTGCCTATCTTACACCCTGCACCGGACGCCCACTGAGGCAGACTAACTTCACTCTGTATAAACATACACGCAGACACAATACAACAGACACGGTGTCCGCCGCAAACGCTGACGACAATGGGGAGGTTTCGTGGATGGTTTCAACTGTCCGGGCCGCAACGTTCTCCGCAACCCGCTATACGAGATCCGGGACTCTGCATGCAGGCATGGCTAGCGCCACGCATCCGCAATAGTGGCATCTTTCGGGAGTTCCGGACAACGTAGCGGAGCGGGGAAAACGGCCTTCGAAAACTCCCTAGTATTAGGGAGCTTCAGGGACTTTTAGCGGATCGTTTTCACTTTCTAGGGAGGTTTGCGAAAACACCCTGAAGTCGGTGGTTTCGGCGAAAACTCCCTAGATCGGTGGCCGAGTGGTCTAGCGCACACCAGCTCGGAGCACGTGAGAGAAAGCTCGCGCTGCAGAACCCAGGCATCCTGGGTTCAATCCCCCGCCCATGCCCGTTTCGATCTGGATGAGCATCGTACCGGCGTGTGGTCGTGTATCACTATTCACTACTGCGTGGTGCACGTTAACGACCCCAGGTTAGCAGTTGTACCGCACTGGCTAAATTGCTCATCTACAGCTGAGCCCAGCGCAGACGCCCACTGAGGCAGACTAACTTCCGGCTGTATAAACATACACACAACGATTTGCTCCCCTAGCATTAGGGAGTTTTAGTAGATCGTTTTAACTTTCCGCTCCGTCGTCCCCGCTCCGCTCCGAGCCTATGCTCAAACTCGGAGCGGCCGCGCATGCGCACTGGCGACTGTGCCACTCCACGGAGCGGAGCAGGCGCGCGAGAGCGGTCCACTAAATTCTCTATTATCTGCAGACGCGAACTCGAGCATGTTCCAAACACGTTGGCTTCGTACCTATGGACGCTTCTAGCATGCCTGGAGACTGTCTTTTGCACGATGTGTTTGCAGGGTGACCGTGACTCTACGGTCAGGCAAACGCGAGCGAGCGAGAGAGGCATGCGTTGAGGGTGTCTATATAAATCTGTAGCTTTATTAACAATAACATTAACCAGAGAGACGGCTAATACATATTCATAATTGCAGTTGCAGGCGACTGCGACGAAACAAAACGACGTCTGCTACTTCGGCAACGTCGTCTGTTATTAAACAAGAAAGAAAGAAAGCAAACGGGTTATGTTTTAAAGCCGCGTGGTACGAAAAACGCGACACGCATTTCGTTTCCCGCTTTCGACGTTTTACAACTCTGGCTTTCTTTTTCTGAGGACACAATGGAATTCGATATCGTTAATCCCCTAACAGAATCTCCGGAAACGAAAAGCGTTCCGACGCACGTGTGTATGAGCGAGAACTCAGCGATTGCTGACGCCCGCTGCGCGAGTGCCGCTGCGCATTAAGCAAAAAAAAAATCTAAAATGAAACGAAAAAGTGTATTTTCACCTTTGTTTCGTGGCGTTTAAACTCCACATTTGTTTGTGCGTGCGTCTTTTCTGTGCGCGTACGTTCGTCGTGTAAAGCGTTCGCCAGTACGTCCCTCGTTATTTTCCCGCACGCCGGCGAAGCCGTACGAGCGAGCCGATAGCGCCGCTTCTGGATCGGGATTGGGCGTAGCTTGGCTAGGCGCCGCGTATCCTACTCGTAAAAAAGACGCTTCCCGCATACGAAATCTCTCAAATCGATGGTGCGAGCATTCTGGGCACGCACCGAGCATAGGCACCCGCGCACACACACGCACAGACGCACACACACACGCACACACTCGCGCGCGCGCGCAGACTAGCAAACGTGCACATAGTTGCCCGAACAGACTGAGCATGCGTCAGCCTCCATACTTTTTTGACTATCCGATTTTGTTTAGTTTTTTGTTTTTGAAACCGAGTGAATCGAGACAGATGTCTTCTCTTTGATGTTGCGCCAGTGTTCTTTGCATGTATATATTTTGTATGCTCAGAAAGAATCGGGGTACTTCTAGGAGGAGACGCCGCCCCACTTGATTCCTGGTGATATAGTGCCTTTCAGAGAAGCTTTGCCTTTCTGAAAAAAAAAAGAAAGATAAAATGATAATAATATTAATAAGAATAAAAAATACAACATTGCGCACGATAACGGTGTTTTTTTTTTAGACGTTTCTTCTGCGATGCGAGCGCGCTTCTAACTTAGTCAGAGGCTCTCCACAGTGTTTTACTCGACTTAACCTAACTTTTTTGTTGCTGGTTTAGGGGTTATGTCCGAGTCACACTAGAGCTTCTAGAGCGACAAACGAAAAGAACCAACACTGACAAGCGGCAAGCACGTGCAGCAGCGGCAAAAGTACACTTCGCGAGCATGGCGCACGTGCTCGAGGCTTGCGTCGGTAGTCGGTTCTTTTCGGTTTGTCGCTCTAGTGGCACTCGGGCATCACGGTTTTTTCCCTTATTACCAGATGTATATATACCGTTTTTAGATGCGGAGCATCTCTTGCTCGGGTCTATGTCCCGCGGCCTTGTAGTCCGCACTCACACTACGCACGCGCAACTCTCCTCCTTCCCTCTTCCAACAGCTGCGCGTTACTCTCTCCGCTCTCTTCTACCAGCTGCGTGCACTGCGCGTGCGTTCGCTTCTATTCACACCGCGCGCGTACGCGCAACTCTCCTCCTCTAATCTCCTCTCCTTCAAGTGTGAAAAAGAAAAATAAACGGCGAGCGGCGAGCGTTCCAAGTTTCTCTGCCGCGAGCCGCGACGAAGGCTCGCGTAGGGGGTTCCGCTAGGGCAGTCGGTGGCGCCATCTCTCGACGTCAGCACGCAAGTGACTCTTTCCTCGGAACCAACACGATGCTCCGCATCACCCCATGGTTCCCCTCGGGAAGATGGTGTAATTTTTTTTTTTAACTTAACAGATTTGATTTAAAAAAAGCCATGAAAGTTACACTTATGCGGTTTGTGCAGGTGAGTTATACGGTCAGAGGGACATAGTATATGGGGCTATTCGTAAGGTTCAGCTGGCTAATTAATTAAAACGTTAATTAACTTCTAATTAATGAAAATACACATATGGTCCAAAATAGAAACTTGCTGAGCGTCATCGAAAACCACTAACTCAACTCTTTTTAGACAGATATAAAGCAGGGGCAACATTTTACGGCGTTTAAAAAAAACAAAAACAAACAAACAAACAAAAAAACGCTCAGTTTGGACGTTCGTTTCTAGGTTTCGGCTTCTTCTCGGAGCGTATCTTTGGCGCCCGTGGTCCTGCTCTCCGGTGGTCGCGGTGCAAAGCCACCGCCTCGCCTCTCTCGTAGAATAGAGGGACGTAGGGCGCACGTGTGTTGCGCGTCTCGGCCACTGGGGAGCAGGGACTGCGGGCGCAGGGAGGCGCTGCGATAAGAAACCGAAACCTAGAAACGCGTCCAAAATGAGCGTTTTTTCAGAACGCCGTGAAATGCTGCCCCTGCCTTATATCTTTTAAAAAGAGTTGATTCAGTGGCTGACGTTCAGCAACTTTCTAATCGGAACTATATGTCTATTTTAACTAACTATAAAGTTAATTAACAAATTTTACTTAATTAGCCGACTGATCGTTAGATTAGCCCCTATCCTATGTTCCCTCTGGCCGTATAACTCACCTGCACAAACCGCATAAGTGTAACTTTCATGGCTTTAAAAAAAAATCTAGTATAATATATAAAAAAAACGTGTTTTTTGTTTTGCATTTCTTAATTGCAAGTATAAACTATGCATTGCAGAATGCTCAGTGTCCATCCAAATGCACCGGTAGCGGTTGGAACAAAGTGGCAAAGTTACAAAACGTTCCGTTATCTGATAAAAAAGAGTTACAGGCTAACTTGAAGACAGTTTCGCAGAATGGCTGCTTGGGCGATTGGATATTCATATTGTAGGAGAAGCGCAGAAGGAAACTCACTCACACAGAAATTGCAGGCACACCAAAAACACGGTCACTCAAGTCGCGCTGACTCACAACTCACCGTATTGTATTCTTCTTTTTCTTTGACCTGCATTATTTCTATGCCCCACTTCGTTC
>JAZHYW010065534.1:0-18419 GCA_037355805.1 Ixodes ricinus
TACAATACTGTTTTTATCTCTTCTAGTGAAGGCCCAGCAGCCGTTGCATTCCTTTTCGCACACGAAAGGGTGACTTTCAGGAAAAGGAAAACGCATCTGTTATTAATGTATACACTTGCAGGCTTGCGCTGATGAGTCCTCAAAGCCGAAACTCGCGTACCATGACTGCGCCTGCTACAACCTAACCTCGTTATCACACCACTTCCGGAAAAAGTCACTAAAATTGCCAGTAAACCCACAAAAATTATGTTGATCTAATTATCTTGTAGAATGTCACCTTATTTAGTAATAACTGTGTCAATATGCATTAAAAGAAAAATATTTTTGCCTGAGAAAACAAATTATTATCTTGTAAGTCTGGCAACAATGTACAGAGCGCGACACTGTTGAGCGCGAACAAGCGATTGCCGGTTTTTCCAGTTTTTCTCTTTGACACCAAGGGATGTCATCCAAGTTTTTATCGCTACGAAAAGAGCTCATTTAGTTCTATAATGTGGCGATAAAATTTAGATGTGCGCTAATACTATTTAGAAGTAAAATGCGACGATGTCGTGTTCTAGCGCTAACAGTGTCGCAATGTGTACCTTTGTCGAATTTTTAAAAAGTTCGACAAAACTGGCTTTTGCGCTGAATTTTTTATTCGGCAGAAGTTCGGCCCATGACTAATGATACCCCTGCCAGACGGAAAAATTTAATTTATTTTTCGTTGAACGCCTTTACGTGATCAGCCAATCAGAGCGCGCCACTCCTGGCGCAGCGCTGTGCACGCACGACACTCGCAGGCAGGATTGCGAGCTGATTCGCCAATCAGATAGTGTCATTCGATGGAAATTACATTAAATTTTGTCGTTTGGAAGGGGTGTGAAAGGAACCATAAAATGTGAGCTCCAGACATTTGAAGGGAAACTTTCTTTGTAAGGCTGTCTGTGTCCGAGGTCGTCGTCGGTTTGCGACTGAATGTCCGATTTACGAACAACTTCAACTTATTGTGACAAAATGAACATCTTCTACTGTATACTTTCATTCTTTCTCTTGGGCCACCAATGTCAGCACTTACGATTGGACGTGTTCTGCCCCGTCTTTACCCCTCCCCCGGTTTTAATGGGCTCGGTTTCGTCCAGCTACTTTCAGTCTTCTTTATTTTTTTCTTTCTCGTCGACGCAGCCAGAGACGTACAGCGGCCCGCTGAACAAGAACCAGCTGCTGCTGGTGATGCAGCAGGCCTGCGAGGCGTTGCTGTTCCTGCACAGCCGCAAGTGGGTTCACGGCTGCGTCTCCTCCCACTGTGTCTACGTCATCAGCCCCTGCCTCGGGAAGCTGGGCAGCTTCGAGTTTGTGCAGCGCAGGTCAGAAAGATCAGCCACAATGGCGTGTGCATCTCTACCGCCTTTGCACTGTTTGCTGGGGGGGGGGGGCATGGCTGTCGGAAAATGGAAATCATACGTACCATCCATAGTACAACCAAATCTGACTCCTTTAGAAATTTAAGATTACTTATCATTGCATTGAAAAGGCACTACCCAAAAGGTTCCTTATGAAATGGTGCATGTGCGTCATAGATTAAACTTGAAAGGGAAGTTGCCCCTGAAGATGGCTTTTCAGTGCGATAGCTATTAGGCTACTACCCAAGATTTCCGGCTATGTATATTCTGGTCTCCTATCGCACAATAGGTATGCGCGAGACCATTTCAGCTCTCTGTGCTTGCACCCCATTGCACCGCGCGTATGCGGAGCTGCAGTAGGCACTCCTTCATATTCACACCCCTTCGAACGACCTGACGACCTTGACATTGTCCAAGAGGTCGTCTTTGAGATCACCCTAGAGGTCGTCCTAGAGGTTGTTCTAGATGTCGTCTTTGATGCGGTCCTAGAGGTTGTTCTAGATGTCGTCTTTGATGCGGTCCTACACGACATAAAAATCCCCTGACGTCGTCCTAGAGGACGACATTAACAACGTATTTAGGATCGACCTCTAGGATGATCTCAAGGACGACGAGGATTTAGCGTCGTCCTAGAGGACGACTAAATTTAGCGGTAAAAAATGACGTCCACGACCTATGCACCAATTCAGTTTCCCTGCTAAATTTGGCGGTGTGCAACGATAAATTCTATCAGCATTCGCGAGATAATCACGCCAGTGGTTTCTACAAATTTGCCTCGGCCATCAATTTGCTGTGTTGCAAACTTTTTTCTTCCACCCGCTTGCACTCGCGTAACGAGGAAAAGACAACTTATGGGGCATCTCTTTGGTGCCTGTCGGAAAAGTAGGGTCGTTGCACGCTCCACGACATTGGCGGTTCAATTCTTTTATACTCTAAACTCGCTTTGGGTTCCTTATATGGCACGTCGAGGCTTCCATTTTTCCGCCAGCTTTCACGGTGATGCACTACTATGGCAAATGAAGAGGGGTTGTGCAGGCAAGCCGGCAAATCGTTAACATAAACTGGGACAAAAAAAAATCAAAAAAGACCTATGTCTCCTCTCTTTTGTGTCTCAACTTGGTTACGTTATCGGCACGTGTCCGTGCTTTCATCGTCCCAATGTATGTACACTGCGCAACACTGTTAGCTTAAACAAACTGTCACCGTTTATTTACTTACTTATTCCTCTTATAGTATTGAAGGACTAATTAAAACTATTTAGGGCGATGAAAGCGCTCATGTTGGGCACTAATTCCTAAGCGGTGAAATTTGATGCCCGTAATACCTTTTCGAAGTAAGATGCGGAGAGAGCACATATGTCGTCTTTGCGCTAACATTGTTGTGCACTGTACTTGCACACAAAAATATTTCATCCCACCATTTATGCCGCACTCCTTCGTGCACGCCCTTATATTAGTTTTTTAACTGCATGAGCAGCGAGGAAGCGGGCGGTGGCCGACTGCCGTACAGCGCCCCGCCGAGGATTTCTTCGACTACTACTACCACTGGATGGCGCCCGAAGTGCTGCAGGGCAGGCGTCCCAACCCGGGTCTCCGACGTCTACCAAGTTTGCGCCGTCCTCTGGGAGCTCTTTACGGGCAAGTCTAAACCTACGCCTAGCTCCTGTCGATTTGCGGTGTTGCGTATCGGTCAGTCTTGTCATCACGAGGGTTTCGGAGCCGCCGCTAGGTTTTGTCGACTACCTCGAGGACTTTGTACAAACCCTTTGGGAGTTGCGCTATTGTACAAGTGGTGTTGCTCGTGAGATGCAGCATTGAAGTGGATTTTGATTTTGTCTTGCCTTGCTCAATTTCTTTTTTATTTTTATTTCTAGAAATTTTAAAAACTTGTTTAGAGCGGATTCTAAAACTGGATCTCACTTGGCTTTTTGCCAAAACAGTAGGTTCACAAAACTTAGTCAATGTAGATATTGTGATGTAACAAAGACACCAATGTAGTGGAGCTTTCCTTATTATAGAGACAGTTGACTGTATTTTGCCTAGCGTCCAAAACTTTATTTTTTATTTTTTAGTAGGCTTAAATTATGCATATTTTTGGTGTGGTGTCTATCGAGAATAACAAACGTCAATTTACAGAACGCGTAGCTTGTGTTTTCGGTTGCATACCGTGAGCGAGCCACTCCAAAGACATGTCTTTCAAATGCAACAAAGCACCTGAAGGAGCATATTTGGCTTTCCCCGAATTCCAAACTTCAGAGCAGGTGCCGTGGGGCACCGCAGATCGCGAGGCGGTGGAGCGCCACCTGCTCCAGGAGCGCTCCGGTCTGCCCCAGAGCACGGACATCCCTGCTCCGCTGGACGCCCTGGTGAGCGCTGGACTTCTGCCCGGATCCACTAGACAGGGACACCGACCTGGAAGAGATCTACCAGGTGCTCTCGGCAATGGTGCAGGAGGTGAGAGGGACCTCTTCAATTTGGTTCAATTCAGGTAAATTTGATGAAGGTAGAACTGGCAAAGGGAAGCAGAGAGATGATCGTGGTGCCATTGATCCGGTGTTTGAACCTGTTGGCCGCTTTCTAACACGGAATGTGTTTTATCAGGAGAATTTAATTGAAAAGCTGTCAGGTTTCAGCGCCAGATTCCAGAGTTACACTTTATACAAAGTTTAAAGTTGCATATAAATTACATAAGCCCATAGGGCACATTTAAAACGAACGCAAGAAGGACACCCCCTGTGAGGAATCAAACCCGCAACCATGTGATCCTTAGCCGGATATAAACTGACCGAGCTGAGCGGCAGAGGTGCTCGGAGAGCAGCTGCGGAAAGGGCAGGTGCGCGAGGATCAGTTGCAGCTTGACGCCAGGGGGCCTTGTCACGTGATCTCGTGTAATCACACACACATCATGTGCCCAGCACATTCACAACACATTTTGTGTGTCTCAAACTTTATAAGTAGGGTTCCATGTTTCCAGATAAATCAAAAAACTGAAAAACACCCGCTGGTAAAATCTTACTCAGAATTTTGACGTGCCAACGCCACGTCCCCCCCCCCCCAAAAAAAAAAGAAAAAGAAGGCTGTATTTTACAATTAAGTTTAATCAGTGCATAGAGTCAATGGTCCTGGGTGAATGCCACCACAGTTATCTTATCTACTGTTTTCTGGAATGAATACGGGCTTCCCAGCGATCACCTCCAAGGGTTCTTTGATTTCAAGGTATTGATAGTTACCGAAACAATACTTGTGTACACCTTTTGTCGTGGGACAAATTAGTATTGCCAATGGTTCCAACACTAAATTCAACTAAAAAATATTAGTTGGTACAAGCACATTTTATTTTTTTATTTAGCATACATTTACACCCAGAAATGATTTATTTATTTATTTTTAATAGGAAAAGCTGCGAAATTAAACTCAGAATTTCGGAGAATTGAAAACTAAACAAAAATAAACTCCAGTAAACTCCGACTTTCGGAATTTACCGGAACTGAATATTCGCACAACTCTACTGCCATGAAGTGGATTACTATGGTATAAAATAAGTGCTCATTTATTGATTTTGTGTACTCCATATCTATTGGAATGATCTTCAAAAATTCGAGAAGTGACATGGGACTGGGTACCAACCTTTTAGTATTCATCAAACACAAAATTAAATACAGGGTGTTTCACGAAAGGTGGACAAATTCGATGTTGCGAAAACTATCGTCGCAACAAAAAAAGGCTTTGTCGTTTTGGTCCTAGACCAGGAGCCTATTTAGGAAAATTATTAAAGTCCGGGATAATTAGATTGTTAATTATTTTTGCATAATTAACTTTTTAATATTGTGTTTAAGGGTATGGTTTCAATGAGAAAATTGCTCTGCGCCGCTGTCATCGTGTGCGACAGCGAAGCTGGTTGCACCATCTCTCCACGGGCGCGGTGCCTCTGGGGCCGAGATGCGCTCCGATAGCAAACGAAACTTAAAAACCCGTCGAATTTGTGCGGTTTTTTTCAGAAAGCCGTAAAATGCGCCGTGTGCCTTCTATCGTTCTGCGATTTGTTGATTCAGAGCTTTTTGATGATGCTGAGCGATTTTCTAATTGAAACCATGCCCTTAAACCTAATGTTAAAAATGTTAATTACGCAAAAATAATTAACGATCTAATTATCCCGGACTTTAATAATTTTCGTAAATAGGCCCCTGGCCCAGGACCTAAACGACACAAGCCTTTTTATTGTTGCAACGCATAGTTTGCAATATCGAATCTGTCCACCTTTCGTGAAACATTCTATCTACTGCAAGAATGGATGAGTGGCTCTCTCCAAAAAAATTGACCGCATCTCCACGTGGTGAATGATGTTGATTGGGGCGAAGCTCTGGTGGTGCTTGTCTGCATAGACGCTGAGCCGCAGCATGCCGAGCCTTTCAGTTCATTTTCATCCATGTCAGAAAGAGAATGTGTGGTATGGAACATGGTTATATACGCATCTGAGCATCTGACCGCAGCAACCTCTCGTCTATAAATGTTGAGCCAATGCATGCAAAGCTTAACGCGATTATGTACGCATTTGACCGCAGCGCCCTCTCCTGTATAGACGTTGAGCGGCTACATGCAACGTTTCATCCATGACATCCCCAGCTCTTGAGTTACTACCACATCTCAGAGCCCCCCACTCGTCCCGCAGTCGTGGCCGAGTGGTTAAGGCGATGGACTAGAAATCCATTGGGATCTCCCGTACAGGTTCGAATCCTGTCGACTGCGGGAAGATTCATCTTTTTTTTATCTTTTTTTATTTTTGCCCTACACGAGCACATGCTCGTGAGCTCACGAGCAGGAGCACGAGCACTGGACGCCAGACAGATAGACGGAGGGACGGACGGACATGGCTAGCCCCTAAGGAACTTCCCCCTAAAACTTTCAGCCTTCCACTCTGGTGAAGAAGGAAGACCAGCGAAGCTGTACTATGATGGGACAACCTCAAGCACGGCGTCTAGGACGACCTCAGGGACGGCAGTCTAGGACGACCTCAGGGACGGCGTCTAGGACGACCTCAGGGACGGCGTCTAGGACGACCTCAGGGACAGGCGTCTAGGACGACCTCAGGGACGGCGTCTAGGACGACCTCAGGGACGGCGTCTAGGACGACCTCAGGGACGACGTCTAGGACGACCTCAGGGACGGCGTCTAGGACGACCTCAGGGACGGCGTCTAGGACCCAGGGACGGCGTCTAGGACGACCAGGGACGGCGTCTAGGACGACCTCAGGGACGGCGTCTAGGACGCCTCAGGGACGGCGTCTAGGACGACCTCAGGGACGGCGTCTAGGACGACCTCCAGGGACGGCGTCTAGGACGACCCCAGGGACGGCGTCTAGGACGACCCCAGGACGGCGTCTAGGACGACCCGGGGACGGCGTCTAGGACGACCTCAGGGACGGCGCTCTAGGACGACCTCAGGGACGGCGTCTAGGACGACCTCAGGGACGGCGGTCTAGGACGACCTCAGGGACGGCGTCTAGGACGACCTCCAGGGACGGCGTCTAGACGACCTCAGGGACGGCGTCTAGGACGACCTCAGGGACGGCGTCTAGGTCGACCTCAGGACGGCGTCTAGGACGACCTCAGGACGGCGTCTAGGACGACCTCAGGGACGGGCGTCTACCGGCCCGGCCTCCAGGGGCGGAGGCGTCCAGGGCAGCGACCTACTCAGGGACGCCCGCGCGTCTAGGGCGGCGCCTAGAGATTCAGGCCTTTCCACTCTGGTGGCGACCAGAGTGGGGAAGGTTGCAGCCAGCTATGGCCGAGGCCAGCAAGCCGGTTGTCTGGTTGCTGCCGTCGCTCATAGATGGCGGTAGCTGTCCAGAACTTTGTCTAGACACTTCTTTGCGGGAGATCACGATCCTCGAGAAACTGGCTCGCATAACAGCTCCGCTGTAAAAAAGTGTTGCACTGCACACGATGTGTACGCTCTGCCTCGGCTGCGTGAAACGGCCGGAGGAAAAGGACGTTATCTAGTATGTCAGGGCTTCCAGTCGCGCTGTTGGCATGATAGGATGCATTTTTACCCCAAGAAAGACCTTTCCATGCCGAAGCTTGCGTGGTCAGGGTACTCGCAGAGCAGCGAGTGCAAGTGAATTTAATCTGAAGTGCTGGGACTGTTCCTCTTTCCCAAAATTCCAAGTCATTGCTACCCTTGCTAGTTCGGGGCACCTTTTCAAAGCCATCCAATAGGGTCTGAATCTCCCCAAAGATCCAAAGATGAGTTCAGCTAAATGCTTTCAGACAGCCACTTTCTTTTTTCATGAGGAGCGCTTTGAGGGCGTCATCAGGGCACATGGAATTCCCCTGTGCCACGATGCTTGAGGATTGATAGCCGGCTGGGCATCTTCATTTATTAGATACCATCCTATTGTTTTTTAACTGTGTATGGAGCAGTGGAGCTTACCCCATTCTCTGGAAAAGGGCAATTGTGATTCCTTTGCTAAAGCCTGGAAAGGACCCATCATTACCTTCCAGCTACAGACCCATTGCACTCACCAGTTCCCTTGGAAAAACGTTTGAACGAATGGTAACCTCTAGATTGGTGTATTTCTTAGAGCAGAAAAACTTCTTCGATAAATTTCAATGTGGGTATCGGACAGGGCGATCAACTGTTGATCACCTTGTTCGCCTAGAAAAAATGGTCAGGGACGCCTTTGTTAACAAACAGCATTGTGTATCGGTGTTTTTCGATATTGAGAAGGCATATGATACCACATGGCGGTACGGAATTTTAAGTGATTTAGTTTCAGCTGGAATTCGTGGAAAAATGCTAGCTCTTATCAAGAGCTTCCTCGATGGGCGCTCGTTCCAAGTAAGACTGGGCACGACACTTTCTGAAACATTTGTTCAGGAGAATGGTGTCCCCCAAGGGTCGGTGCTCAGTGTTATTTTGTTTTTGATCAAAATGAACTCTCTTGGACAGATTCTTCCCCGATCTCTCTCCTATGCACTTTATGTTGATGATGTACAAATTTCCTGCTCTTCGTGTAATTTAGCTATTTGTGAACGCCAAGTTCAACTAGGTATTAATAGAATGACACGTTGGGCAGATGAGAATGGTTTCCGTTTCTCAGCAGAGAAAACCGTATGTGTTCTGTTTTCTCTTCGAAGGGGTATCATTACAGAACCCACTCTAACTTTGGGAGGTCAGACTCTAAACGTACATCTTGAGCATAAATTTTTAGGGGTAATTTTTGATAAGAAACTTAGCTTTCGTAGTCACATCTTGCAACTAAAAAAGAAATGCCTACTAGCATTGAATATTTTAAAAGTTCTTTCACACAAGTCCTGGGGCAGTGACAGAAGATGCCTGCTGCGTTTATATCAGTGCCTTGTTCGATCAAAATTAGATTATGGTTGCATGGTGTACGGCTCGGCACGGCCGTCTCTTCTTCGGGTCTTAGATCCTGTCCACCACCTAGGATTGCGACTTGCAACCGGGGCTTTCCGGACCTCTCCTGTTTCCAGTCTCTACGCTGAATCTAATGAATACTCTCTTGAAAAAAGACGTCTCTTCCTGGGCCTTCAGTATCACTTAAGAGTTCGGTCTGTGCCCCGACATCCTGCACTTGAAGTGTTTCTGGACACGCGGTATGAAAGGACGTACCAGAACAAACCCTCTGTTGTACCTCCTTTTCCTCTGCGCCTTAAATCTGAGGCCAAGAATTTTGCAATAGACTTATCGAGTCCGGTAGCAACGTTGCCTAGCCCAGTCGCACCCTGGAACATCACACCTATTCCGATTAATTTTTCTCTTTCCAAGTATGACAAGAAGAATGTACCAGCGGAAGATCTTAGGCAAGAATTCTTCCAAATCGCCGAAAACTACAGAAACTTTGTACAGTTTTACACGGATGGAACAAAGGGGAGCAGCAGTGTTGGATGTGCTGTAGTCGGGCCGTCATGCAGTATTGTAAAGCGGCTCAACAACCGAGCCACCATCTTTTCTGCAGAGTCATATGCCCTACTGGTAGCTGTGGATACTATCATCAAAAGGAATATCAAAGCCGCCGTAATTTTCTCAGACTCTCTCAGTGCACTCCGTGCACTTGCATCCCTAGATAGGTCAAAAAATGCTTTTATTCTGCAAATACGTAACAAGATTGAAGCTGCCACAAACTCCAACATCACCATTAATTTCTGTTGGGTCCCTAGCCACGTCGGCATTGTCGGAAATGAGGAGGCCGATGAGGCTGCTAGAACATGTCAGGACATGGGCACAGAAGTTACCTGCATCCCATACCTGGATTACAGGTCATCATTGCAAAAGTCGATTAAAAAGAAATGGCAGGAGGAATGGGATACTGAAGTTCATAATAAACTCCATTTCGTGAAACCTGTTCTTTCTGAATGGGCCAGTTGCCGACATAACGAGCGTTTTTATGAAGTTGTTCTCTGTCGTCTGAGAATTGGTCACACTCACCTCACACATGGCTTCCTTCTGCGAGCAGAGGATGCTCCAATGTGTGAAGAATGTGGTGAAACACTCTCCGTCTTGCACATTCTCATTCAATGTCCGAAATATCATCAGGAGCGTCGCACCAACTTCTCACGGTTTTTTAGAGAACAGATCCCATTCCACCCTGCCCTTTTGCTGGGAGAGGAGCCTCTTGTTCCTCATGCCCAAGTTTTTAACTTCCTAAACAGCATTGGCTTATTACAGCACATTTAAGTTAGTGGATTTTCTTCGTATTGTCTGCATTTCATGAAAGATTTTAAACTCTGATATGCCTCACCTTTAACTAAATAGCACCGCAGTTTTCTTCTACCATTGTTCTGGCGCACTATGGCCTTAGCAGCCGCTGCGCCATTAAAACCCAAAATCAATCAATCAATCAAGCATCTTCATTAAGCGCCCGAAGCTTCCTCCCTGCCAGTAGCAGATGCTGCTTTGCTCTGGACCTCTCCTCGCTTGTTCGCATGACATGGTATCGACTGATGGCAGAAAATATAGCCGCACGGAATACGTCGCTTCAGAGTAACACCTTCTCTGCCTTTTCATGGCAGCGGCCAGCTGATTCGTGACCGGGTGTGTCGCTTTTTGACGTCTCCAATCCGACACGTTAGCCATGCTCCGTAGAAATCCCCCAAAGTTAGTTGCCGCCTTTGAAGCTGCACTGTTGCCTCCTCGGCCAGCCCCAGGGAGGGCAACTACGTTGCTTATTGATTGCCAGTCTTTCTGAGTAAGGTGGTGCTGATCATCCTCTGCGATAAACTCGCCGCAGAACACTCTCAGCTCCAGCAATCATTGCATCATGTCCCTGGTGGACATCCACCTCGTTAGGCAATCCAAGATAGGCTTCTTCAGATTGAGCTTCGAAGTAGGGACAGCATGGTCTGCGACCTCATTATTTGTCACAACTTTTGAGGCCTTCTGTACGATGTCAGCTCAGCTGTATACTTGAGAGCGCCATGTACACCAAGCTGCAGCGTGTGCGCAGAACACCTCATCCCCTGAAGAAGAGGTTCCTGATCTGAAAAAGCAAAAGCTCCTTCTAGTTCTTTGAGGTAGGAGGCACCGTCTGAGGCGCCACTGTAACTGTACGCACGCGCATCTTCCTCTTCCGACTCAGACTGGTTGGATCTTGACACGCGACCAGGCTAGCAGATTCTTCTGGTAAGACAGCAACCTTTTTCAGCATATTGGCTCTGTTGTCTGGTCGTTATTCTGTAGACCTGCCCTGGGGAGACGTCGTACCTTTGAAATATTGAAGAACTTTGCTTTTCAAAATGTTTTGCGGTGTGTCGCCTTGAACACTTCTTTCACTGCCAGCGTTTGCAGGTGAATTTCCCCATTTTCGACGTGCTGTAAGTTCATGCCAAGAACCGCACGTTCCAGATGCGTGGCGCTGCCAATTTTCAGTGACGCCATCCGTGCCCTAAAGGACTCTCAGACCTCTCTTCTGGCAATTTTTGCCTTTTCTGAGACTTTCTGCCGGACGCTTTCGGCACTTACTGTGACGCAATCTTTGAGGTCCTTCAGCACGGGATCGACAATTTTCCGGAACCCAAAGTCATCCATCAAGCTTAAATGGCCGGCTGTTTGTGGTGACGAGCTCGACATATGCTTTCCCAACTTCGTTTCTGGTTAAGTTTGATGTTACCCCGGAGCCCCGTTGTATGACAGATGGCAATGTTGGCAGCTTGAACGGTGTTCTTGGCGACTGATTGGCAGCATGGCTGCTACTGGTGGATGGCTCGGGAGTGCTGCTGCCTGATGGCTTCTGCGCCATGCACTGCCTTGTGTGCGTCGCTGTACATGGTGCCTGAGGTTGGCAGCATGCTGTTTGGAGGGGCGCAGCCCACATTTGTCGATTTGGCATACTGACTGGTTTTTGTCAGTGTCAAATTTGAATACGACTTCTTTTTCTATGCAAGAACCACCTTCGCTGCCAAAAATCAAAGTGTGCGAAGGTGCACAATGCTGTGCATGGCAGCGACCGGTTACAGAACGACTTGTTCATTGGACTGGTCTCCTCTCTCATTGGCTGCAGTCCTTCACCAACCTCGGCTTCCTGACCAATCGGAGAGAGCATTCGGCCGAGAACACGCGGGTAACCAAGTCTACACCCGCGCGGCGCGTCCATTCGCGCCAGACGTCGGTCGCCGACCCGGCAGAACCAACCTATTCTCGGCCACAGAAGGCTACCAGGTGAGCCCGCTATTTTTCAAATGCCCTGCTTTCATATATTTGTGCCATCATATTTGAAAAGGGTCACCTTGTACAGCATATAAGCTATTCATTAGAACTGATGTTTTCAGTTTGGGGAGAAATTTTGGGACATTGTAGATTTGGTAAAGGATCGCGTAACACTGTCTGTTTAGGTCTAAACTGCCCGGCCAGTAAGTCGTGACTGGAAACGTCGGCGGCGTTTTTCTTGTTACCGTCGAACATTGGCAGTCAATCGCACCTTGTTTCTGCTTGTCCTGCAGAAATCGTTGTGTTTGAATTGTCAAAGCTTCATCTGCCGTCTCGTAGGCTTTAAATTTTGCCGGGTGCACCACCCAGGTCAAGTGCATAGCTGCTTGTATTGTATTTTAATGCCTTAAATCGGGTCACGTGGTACTCATGTGATGTCGCTGTCACGTGACACTGTGACTTGACTCTATAACTTCATGTAACAAATTTGAATGATCTTTATACTACCACGAGTACAGGCAAGCTGGTTTAAGATAGACGTAGTAACCTAGGAGCAGGGAAAATAGTGGGACGGATGACACAAAACCCCAAACTTCGGAGTTTCGCTTCGTCCGTCCCTTTGTCCCTTCACTGCTGCACTTCGTGCATTAATAAAACTTTGGAGATGAAGGTTGCGGCCAATCCTCGTTCCGCCGCATCCTTGTGTCTACCTTTGCAGGAAGCAGTCGTCTGTCCTGCTGGACGATGTGTCGGACGCTTTTGACGAGCTCATCAGCCTGGCAGACGACGACGCGCCCAAGACGCCCCAGCGGCGGGGAAGAACCGTCGACCTGCTGGGCCCCAAGTTCGACCAGGTCTCGCTCAGCTCCAGCCTCGACCCGATGGACTTCACGTACGCGCCGACAGAGCTTTTTCTTTCCTTTCCGCCCGTCTCTAGGTCTTTCTCTCTCTACCATCTGCCTTTTCTCTGTTCGTTTAATTCCTTCCCACCTATTCAGCTCCTCTCATGCACTCGCATATTTTGTCTATACATCTACCTTGTCATAGCTATCATCGATTTTTTTTCTTTCTGTCTATTTTATTTATGTGCAGAGAGCAAGTCGTCTGCCTCTTGCGCAGACGAGTTGTGGCGACGTAAGAACGACGCCGTGCTCCAGTTGGCTTTGATTGAAAGGATAGTGGGTAGACCTTCAATGCTAGACGCCTTGAGGGCTGCCCACTTTTTTGTTCAGTCAGCCAACAAGAACTCGACGTTCTGACATAATCGCAACCCCTGTGCAAGAAACAGACGAACTTGCACTCCGCACACCTTTGCCCGTCTGCCTACTTCTATATAAATCTAACATGCACGCTGCCTTTCGTTCTCCCATTATTGTGGGTCACAAAACAATCTGCAGTTTGCTGTAGATAACAGAAGCAAGCTACAGCAAGGCCATGGTGCCGTCTTGTGCACTTCGAAAACAGAGGTTAGCAAAATTTATTTTGTAGCAAAGTTGCGTAATAAATTATGCATACAACGACCTACATTTTCTTCTTCGTGATTGCAGCGAGGGTGCCAGAGTGCCGACGTTTAGCTGCCGGCATGACAAGGGGTCCTCGGAGGTAAGATCCAGTTTATTCCTATTCAACTCCCCCGCCCCCAAATAAACTAAATGCAGGCAAAGCTTGCCTTGTGCTGCCATGACAGTGGCACTACCTCTTGTGAAAGGAACCAAATACAGTATGTGCGTTTTGCATTTCCATCCAAAAGATGGCACCCACCATCCACTGTGTCACGTCATCAAGGCTACATCCCCAGACAAAAAGTCCTAAGAAGCTAACCTTATAAATGCCACGCATTAAAAAACAAAAAACAATTTTTAACGGGAAAGTTTTTTAAACACACTCCGCGATTTCAGCTTGTAGCTTCAATGTCCAAATAGTGCTGCAGTTCGACATTAAGAATTACTCGCAAATACTAGTCATGTGCAAATATAACAGAGTTTTGAGTTCAAAGCGATTTCGAAACAAATAGTGGTTTTGACCAAATATTTTCAGATCAAATAGCTTGTTCGAGCCTTTCGCTACCATGTACCATGCTTAAATGAATTGAGTTGAACTTGTGGAGGTTGTTTGCTAACCGTCCACATTCCTTAAGCTTGGTCACTTTTAATGTGAGCTACATTTATGAAGTGTGGCATGTGAATGACAAAATTGTTGCAGCCATCCTAATCGAGGGGATTTACAAGTGCAGCTTATTATATGCAAACATTATTTCTTCAATTTTAAATTTGACTCAAAAGACAGCTGAACGAGCGTGAATGATGAGCACAGGTTGTCAAGACATCGCTGCCTTACACATACCGTAAAATCCCGTACGAATGCCCGCCCTCGAGAGAGATGCCCATCCCGTTCTTTGGGCTGAATATCCATGACTTAAAAATACCAAAACATTGCCTGCCCCCCCCCCCCCCATTTTTTGCTTGATATCGATCACGCGATGTCTGACAAGAATCACATTAACCGCGTGATCTGCAGTACCGCTACATGTCACAAGTAGGGATGTCGCGAACCACTTGAGGTTCGATTTCGAAAGGTTTCGATATTTCGAAGCGAACTGAGGTTCGCATTCGAAAAATTTCGATATTTTCGTACCGACCGAGGTTCGAATTCGAAAAGTTGCTTTCTGCGGTTTCTAAAATTTCGGGTTTGAATATTTCGAATATTCTTTTGCTGAGGTTCCGATAAATTCGAAGATTTCGAACTTTCCTAACCTAAAAATTCGAGATATTCGAAAAATTTGAATTTCTTGAAATCTGAAGTTCGAAGATTTCGAAATTCTTTGATATAAAATCGAAAAATTCGAACGCTTCGAATTTTTATAGACATAAAGTTCGAACAATTCGAAGATTTCGAATTTCTTTCTACATAAAGTTAGAAAAGTTCGAAAGTTTCGATTCTCCTTTAAAGCTATTGAAAAAAAAAACTTCGAAGATTTTGAATTTTTTTTAAGTCCAAGATTTCAACGTTCAAGTCCGGTTTAATGTACCTCCACAGTTTCAGTTTGAAATAACGTTTTCAGCGACTCACTGGTTTTCACGAAATCAGGTTTAGAAAAGTTAGGGTGTGATATTCAGATTCAGCGAAGTTGGTCAGGCAATTAAATGAGACGACGAGTGTTCCGGATGTGCTGGAATATTTGCCAGTACAGAGTGACGTGTGACCATAGATCAGTAATTTTGACCACCAGCCCAGGGTGGGGGTCTTTAACATGCATAGCGCAGTAGTGATCACACGAACGCACTGTTTTAAAATATTCACCCAGTTCGAAACGGCCAGGGGAGGGCAGAGGTTGAGGCTCAGAAAAACCTTGAAGCGACTTGGCAAATTACCTTCGCACCCCTTGCACGCTGGTAGTAATGCAATCGAACGCCGCCCGAGTGACGCTGGCATATAGTTAGTTAAGTTTGTAATTGTCCTGGAGGTTTATTTTCCGGGACGGAGGAAACGCCCCGCAAAGAGCACAGAAGCCGACACAACTGGAGGTCGAGGAGCGTTCTACCATACAAGTAGGCGTCGGAAGAGAAAACGGGGGAGGGGGGTGCTCTGGTCCCCCTTCGCCTCCTTCCAGATATTTCGGACTGTAAAAGAAAACAATACGGGGAAAGAGGGCGTAGTCTGAGCTTATTTTAATCTGAAATTATTTAAGTGTGTGTATAACTACTGTCGCTCCTCGCAGCATAAAGGATCGCGTAGACGCCGTAGGTGGTCATAGTCGGAAACTCGTCAGAAGGCACTACTTGTCACATGCTTAGAGGTTCCAGTTCAAAGCTATGTCTTTTCGACCTCAATAACCTGTGCCATTGGTAAAAGAAAGAAAAACATAACAATAAATGCGGGTATAAAAAGCTGGAGAAAAAAAAGAAAGAAACTATAAAAATCCCGCCGGAAGTGTTGAATATGCACAGGCTAAACATATGCACATAGGCTAAAAAAATCACTTCCCAAAAACGTAAATCCAAAAAAAAATTAATGACGTGTTGAATTTGATTAGTATTAGAAATCTTCCCCATGAGTTAAACTTATTCCTCAACGTGAAAAAACAATAAATACATTATTTTGTATTCTGCAGATGGCAATAATATGTTACAGACGTACTGTCTGTGGTGTTAATTTAAATGCGATACCTCAAGCAACTTAGACGAAAAACAAAATACCAAGTTTAGAGCATAATTGCCCGTAGATACATGTTTGGATATTTCTTCGAAACTCATCTTGAGTAACAATAATCACATCTACTTACCTAAGCTATACATAGATCATTCTTAAAACGTTTAACATCTCAACCGTAAGTAGTTTTCGAGCGTTAGCTCGCGTCTAAATATGGCACAAACGGCAATCGTCAAGCAAACCCGTCGTCCTTCCCTTGCCCCTTCGGGAATTAATTTCTTTAAAACTGAGCGTGCCAGAACATTGTAATAAACGGCATTGTCTTTGGTAAGAAACGCGAGCACGGCACGTAAAAATTCGAGGAGAAAAGAAATTACGAATGTACCTCACTACTTGTATTCAAATGAGTCCAGATCCACGCGGTCTTTCGGTGCCTGATTTGACGTCGAGCCTTTTACCCTAAAAGTTCGAAGTTCGTCGGAACTTTTGATTTTTCGGATCCGACAGTTCGAAACTTTACGGAATTCCTCTCGATAAATAAGTTCGAAAGTTCGAAAATGATCGAATTCCTTGGCGTAGGTAAGTTCGAAATTTCGAACTTTTTAGTGCAAGAAATTTTAAAGTTCGAAAGTCATCGAATTTTTTGGTCTGTCATGTTCGAAAGTTCCGACAAGCATCGAATTTTGCAGCGTAATAAGTTCGAAAGGGATCGAATTTTAGCGTAATGTTCGACGAGTTCGAAAAGCGTCGAACTTCTTCGTGTAACAAGTTCGAAAATTCGACTTCCGTCGAATTTTCGATATAGAAAGTTCTGGAAAATTCGGGAATCTTTCGAACCTTTCGAACCGCTTGATTCGATCATCGAAACTTCGGTTCGAAAAAAAGTTCGCGGCATCCCTAGTCACAAGCGAGCTCGCGGCGGAGTTTCCTCGAGTTTATTGCATGAAGCGCGAATCTACAGCATCCGTGATCTCGCAGTATTTGTTAGGGGTGTGCGAATATTCGAATATACGAGAAGTCGAATCGAATAGAAAGTCCCCGAATAATTCGATTCACGGAATCGAATTCCTAGTATTCGGTCACTCGAATATTCGATATATTCGGGGCCAAAGGCGCGCGGTCGGCGCGGAGCTGACAAAAAAGGCCGCTTTTTCTCCCAATGTAAGCTGCCGTGATGTTAGACAGACCATGCGAGAAACACCTCTTGGTCCTACCATTCCACAAAAATCTAACGCACAGGTTAGAAAAAGAAAATGCTAACGAACGCCACGAACTTTCTAGCACGCAGATTTACTCACGATCGTAACACAATCTACCCCTGAATCACAACCGAAGCGTCCCGTTTGCGCTCGTGCCTCCACTATTTTCAACGAGTAAAGCCCCTCGTTTCAAATTGAAGCACCGATGTAAACCACACTTGCCACACTCACAGGAATCGGCGACTGCACGATCACAGAAGGAAAACCACGTTAACCACGCCGATGAAACCAGCCGAGTTATCACCGTCGTTCTTTTTGAAACCGCCAGCCGCAAATTCCCGATTCGGAACGAAACGGAACGGAAAGATAGTGTGCCTAGATTTGAGAGGGTTTCCAAACCGTTCGATGGCCGCGTTTGAATTCACGAACTGCGAGAAGGTGATGAAAAGACGAAAGCTGCCGATCGGAGTTGGCGTCGAAGGCTCTTACGTTTGCTCGCGCTTGTCTTCACATGCGCACTTACGACCAATTTGGCGCAGGAGCAGCCTCCATGGTTTCAGTTTCGCTTTGCTCCCTCTTTAAAATCTAGGCTCTCTAAAGCAGGATATATAGACGGAAAAATGGATGCATGGCGGCAGTCGGTTGGTGACTTGCGCCACCCTAACCATGTTTTGTTTTCTTACTTCGGATTATATTGTTTAAGCCTGTTTACTCAGATTTAACACCTCCACACCTATCAGATTTAACACCCCACAGTGCACAGCAGCTCAGGGAGAAGCACGCTCGACGGGTCTAACTTGCCGTGATCAACACTTCGAAAAGCATGCAAATTTCAGTTCCTCTCGGAGCGAATGTCGAATAGCGTGTTATTCGAAACTACTATTTGAAAATTAAAATATTCGCACGGCACTACCAACTACTATTTGATGTCTGCAGGCATGCACACAAACTGACGCTTCAAGGGTTCCAGCGGTGCGGCCGCGGACCAGGGCGTTCGGAGCCTCGTGCTCCGCGAGCAACATCAA
>JAZHYW010065536.1:0-10695 GCA_037355805.1 Ixodes ricinus
GAAGCGTATTCGGAAAAAAGCTTGTGGGGAAAGTTAAAGCAGCTGTGCAACAGTTTCAGTGCTTTGCTTAAATAAATTGGGGGTTGCTGTTTCAACCTTTCTGAAGTGAAGTACAAAATGAAAGCCGTTTACAACTCCCTGTAACGCCGAACTAGAGCGCAGCTCTTGAGGAGGAGGAGGAAGGGTACTGAGGGGAGGGTAAACTCCTCCTCCTCCTCCTCAACTCCTCATCCTACCAAATACTCCTCCTCCCTCCTCCCATCCTCCTCCTCCCTCCTCCCCTTCCTCCTTTTTTCTCCCCTCCTCCTTCCTCCTCCCATTCCTTTTCCCCCTCGTCCTCCCCCTCCTCCTTTATCCTCCCCTCCTCCACCTCCCTCCCCCTCTTCCTCCTCCATCTCCTGCGCTCCTCCTTCATCCTCCCCTTCCTTCCCCCTCCCCTTCCTCCTCCTCTCTCCTCCTCCTCCTCCTCCCTCCTCCTCCTCCTCCTTCCTCCTCCCCTCCTTCCTCCTCAGCTTCCTCCTCCTCCTCCCACTCCTCCTCATTCCCCTCCTCCTCCTCCTCCTCCTCTCCTCCTCCTCCTCCTCCTTTCCGCGCGGTGCATTATGGGATATTTCCCATGATGCACCGCGCGGTCACGCCGACGGCGACGCCGACGGCGACGCCGCTCAAGCTGGAAACGGGCGCCTAAGAGCTGCGCTCTAAAAACTGCTTTTGCCTGCATGTCCTAGTTTTGTTTTTTTTTATTTTTAATGGACAGATTGAAGTTTTCGGCACCTCTCAACTCCTTCACCATCTTTTGCGTCACGTGCTCTGTGACGTCAATGCGGGTCGCGCGGGGTTCCGGTGAAGCTCTCTCTATAGAGCTTTGTCCGGAAGTGCTCTTTTAGCCTCGACCGCAAGGAGCAAAAGCGAACAATAATCTCGAACCCAGAGCTCACGGGGAGGGGGCTGCGTCGGCCAGCACAGGTGCTTCCCGCCGTGGGCTTCTTTGCTGGTGTGCCGACTGCCATTTCGCCGGCATCGGTCCTGTTTACCGTGGTATGTGAGTGTTCGTGACTCCAGCGAACTCGACGCCGCGTAGCGGCAACGCCTAGCAAGCTCAGAGAGGAGGTCGTCTCGACTCTGTCGTCAGCTATCGCTGCTTGGTTCTCGTATAGGCAGCATAGAAACAAACATTGTTCCCAGTAATTACTTTTATGCTTCCACCGTGTCCTTCCTACGCACTGACTAGAAGAAGGTTTCTACCGTCGAAAAATCGCTTTGCTTTCATATGTATCACCGATTTTACGCTGCAGTGCAAGACTGTTTATGGTGGTCCGCGTGTTGAACGACAGAAACGACCTCCTTTGGTCCTCCATTTCGCTACAGTGCCTTCACACAAGCGCGCGCTTGCTTGAGTGGTGACATCTCAGCCATTTTTACGCCCGAATCGTTTTTTTATGCATTTTGAAGTGCGCGCAATCCGGTGTCGCTCAGCTCGAGCGCGTAGCTTTGGCTAATGCATTGACGCCATTTTAGCGCCCAGGTCACGCACCGAGTGCGCGAGAGCGTCACGCGCTGACACATTCAGTGCAACAATGGATGTCTTCACCCTGAGACAGGCAGACATGTAGGCACCCTACATTTCGCCTGACCAGCGCGCTCCCATAGTTCGCTGGAGTCGCGAATAGTGTCCGTAATGTGAGAGCCGTTTGTCCATACGCCACTTTGCCGCTGTTGGTTTCCATCTAGCCGAGCCAGAAAACATCTCGCGACGAGTTGACCGCGCCGCGAGTGACGAAGAAAAAGCAAACATGGCGACGGTTTGTACGATTGCTTTGGTGGCTCCGGTGTTGCGTGTCTTCAACGTCCTCGTGAGAAGATTCCCCTGCCCTTCGAAGTTATTGCAAGCACCACGAGTGGCACGAAAGATGTGGAATCATCGTCTCAACTACAAATAAGCAGGCCTTCACGAGCAACGACGATGCCGAGCAGGCGCTCGGCACCGTTGTGTCGTCAGATGTTCGTACAACGCCGAGGTATTTTCATTTATCATTTGGAATGGCTTCAAGAGTGGGAAATTAATCTATTTCGCGGATTGTTAACGCCGAGGCGAGTGCCCTCCGTTGCAGTGCCGTTGTCGCGCAAAGTGCAGAGAAAACCGGGTGGCGATGGCGGCGGTGCTCTTTGATCGCTTTGATCTTGCGCCGTCGGGTTCATGGAGTCCGGAGTAAACGTACGTACGTGCGTCTGCTGGATCGGTGTTTTGGACTGCCTCAAAACTCTTTCTCACGCGCATTTTCCTTGTGAAGCTTAGTAGCTCATTACACCTCGTCGTCGACTGCGCTCATTTGACTACGACGCACGAGCCTGCGTGATGTGAATTTCACTGCCTATGATCTTTGGTGTGCTGTAACGAGGGCTAATAAAATATCACCGCGAACTTCTGAACAAACGAGTCGAAGTTTCGTCTGTTATCATAACTGATCGCCTGTCACAATATTAATCAGTAGCGTTCCTAGACTCCGCCCCCACAGGCACCCTGCTTCGTTGCCCGATAGTAAGTGTCTCCTGGTACCTCGTAGAATTCCAGCTCCCACTTCAAGTAAGTACCATCCTTTAGAACTGGCAATTAATAGTTTCGAACCCAGACGCTCGCAGCGTGTGTGTGTGTGTGTGAGGGGGGGAGGCGATAGACCGCGACCTTTCCCAGTACTGCAGTACTAGCACGTTGCCGGCGTCGGTCTTGTTTACCGCCGTGTAATGTATCAGAGCAATTCGTCCGGACGGCACTGTGCCGTTGTTGGTTGTACGAACAACCAGAGGAAACGCAGGGTTCTTTTGGACACCCACTGCCCGTCACGCAATTGCCTAAGAAGCGAGTGCGGATGCGACGTCTACGGCTTCCACAAGTTTCCGTCCCATGCAGCTTCTCGGCAAGAATGGACAGCCGCACTCAGAAGAAAAACTTCACTCCGAGCAAGAACTCAAGAGTGAGTGCCAGTGTAGCAACAATTTTTTTCTATGCGTACGTTTGGCGTGCGTGATGGATACAACAGAGGTGGTCACTTCTCCGTGATCAGTCGGCAGGTCGTTTACGTCGTGTACGTACGCTAGCTACGAATGGTACCTTCGTTTCGGTTTCGGTTTCGGTCACTTATTTCGGCTCGGCAGAGCCGCGCTGCCGCAGAAAGGCAAGTAGATCGCGAAAATCGGTCTCAAACGTGCCACGAATGTAATGTCGTATACAAGAAGCCAACAATCAAGCATTTGAAAGCTACAAGAAAGCGGTAGCGAAATATTTACTACGCAATGAACCCGGACTGAAACGCGGATGTCAAGGGTCAGCAGACACCGAGAACATCTAAGACAAGAAAGGTTTTCCCTTGTTTTCTTGATCGAGATGGGTTCTCGAATGTTCACGACATCTTCCCTGTTGAAGAACGGGCCGCAGAGGCTTCTGGTGAAGACATCTTTCACGATGTGTCGGTGCATTCGGACAGCCTGCCGCATCCAGCTCCCCAAAGCAACGCCGCCAACGCAGCCCCCCCCCCCTTCCTGCCTGCCAGTTCTTTCCGCGTGGTGGCGCGAGCGTAGATAAACATGGCGGCGCCCTGGAATTGGCGCGGACACTTATCAGTGAGCAGCGAGAACTCATCCACTCGCGACCGCGTGACCGCGTGCTGGCGGGTGCGGCGTGCGGCGCGAACAATATGGTGAAAGGAGGAAAGTCTCTATCCGGGTCCGGCCATACCCGTCCGGCCCTACCCTGTCCCCCTCTCCCTCCGGCTTCTCGCGGCTGTTCGCGGTAGCCAAGGGCGTTACAAGTATTAGGGGGGGGGGGGCACGTTGCAATATTGGTGAAGCCTAGTCATAAAAAGTTTGAACGATGTTTTGGCCAACGTGACCGCAGATCTCTGACAATGGACCTTTTAGCGAATATGTGCTGCCACCTATGGGGCGATGGGCGAACCTGAGGCGCACTGGGTTGGAGAGTATTTGTAAAGAAAACAACGTGCACGTTAGGCTTCTTGTGTGCTACCGGTTCGTTTTCTTTTTGGTTCTTCGAGGGGTCGGACTTGTCAACTCACCTGACTGCACGAATCCAGGCTGCCCGCTTAACGGGATGAAGCTTACCACACGGAAAGCGAAAAAGCTAGTTCCACAACCCGGGCGATAATAGTTCCGACAGCCGAAGGCTACACAGTTCACCGGCATGATTGCGGTGCACGTCGTAGTCTAGAAGGGGCGTCGTCAGTACGATGACTCGTGTTCACCCTGTTCGCAACATCAAAACTTGAGTCTCGACTCTCGATGGTCTTATTTTCTTTTCTTCTTCTTCCGAGGCGCCCAAAGGCGAGAAATGCAAGATGGCGGATTGTTTGGAACTAGATACTCTCGAACCCAGGCGCATCAAATACTCCGCACATGCGCACCGCGTATTTCTACAAAAGGTCCATTGGGGCGCGTGACACTGTGTGAGATGGATGGTTGATTGTAGAAGGATTCCTTGCAGGCTTGCGCTTTAATCCGTCCGGTAGGTTTTATCAGATCGAAGGCTAGACGAAGGCTAGCTGCGATCACGTGATGTGGTCGCGTTTGCCTGATAAGTGAGGATGGTAAGGAGGAGAAATGAGAAAGAGGCGAGGCGTCGAGGGAGCATGGCTTGTGGAGGCTACGCGGCTGACGTCATGCCCTCTCCTACGTATAATAAAAGTTTTGTCGATGATACCAGGTTTTTGACGCATTTATATTTATGTTGGAACGACAAGATTTGTAAAAAACGTTACCTTTTATCGAGCAGGTATTCGCACAACTTGCTATCTTTCTACAAGACCCCCATTCAAGTCATGCCGCGTGATTCTCATCGCCGCTGCTGGCGGCTGCAGGTCGGGGGATGTTCTAATTTTTGCCTCGCGATTATGCGGCGGAATCCCAGCTTTTCGAAGGAAGGAGGTGCGTTTCCTGTCCTTGTGACAAGATAAACAATGTCAAAAATATAAGATGCCAATTCTTTCAACGTTAAAATCGTTGCACAGCTCCTTTAAAGGGCAACTCCGCTCAACTCCGAGAAATTGAGGCTTACAGTGATTCTACTTCACCAAAGCACTACTAAACAGCTCTACGTCTTCGGATTCGCGAAATGTGGAATATTATTTGTGTAATCTCAATTTAAACATCAGCTGATACCGAAACCGAAACTTCGGTTGCGTCAGGCAACATTGGTCTCGTTTCATCAGAGTCATGGCCACGTCACACGTCGAACCACGTGGTCTTGTGACGTTCGTGGGGGCGAGGTACAGGACACGCGACGCGGCGCCGAGGTGCAGCCGATTCGCATGGCGTGGACGGTGATGGCCCGGGGAGAGGGAAAGGGAAAGACGGAAGTGGAGAGGGAGCGGAGAAACCGGACATGCGATAAACGCGCAGGGCAGCGCAAACTAGTGCATCCGCGTTACGGTGATCACGTGGGCGCCGTAGAGCCAACACCGGGAGGAGAAACTCATGACGTCATCGTTCGATTTCGCTCTGAGAAGTAAAAACAAACAAAACGTGAGAATGACGTAGTCATGCCTCTGACGTAGTGGTTCAACGTTGGCCGCTCCAACTCCGTCGCATTGACTGCGCTGACGATTGCGCCTCACGTCGCACGCTAGAGTTGGCAGATTTCGGCGACTTGGCTCATTTGAAAGTTTGCTGGCAGTTTATTAAATATATAGACGGAATTAGATCGTAATATTTGACATGGGGTCTTCCTATATGATACTGAAGAGGGCTGCATAGTTTTCTAAATATCAAAAATGAAGCGGAGTTGCTGTTTAAGGGGAACTCCGGCGATTTTTTAGCAACCCTAAATAACCATGTTTTGAAATCGCCAGTCCTTACTCTTTCCGGTATGCTATTTATTATCGCGAAATTCAGAATAGTTATTGTGAAATCGGCAGATGAAAATGACGCCAAAACAAATATTCGAATATATCCGCGCTTTTAATTGCCGTGACGTCACGGGTGGGCTGGCCTGCGGTACGAGCGGGCAGTCTAAAAATGAACTATGCCAAGCATTTGTATCGTGCTGCTGCGTGGGAGCTGGAGCGACTTTTCAAAGCATTCGTTTGACACCATAAAACTGTTTGTAATCAGTTGGGAACAAAGTCTACAGCCCAAGAGTGAACCCCTGCCCACCCGTGACGTCACTTTTTCAATGTGTGCCAGCAGAGCTTTTCACTTTCAAAAACACGATGGGGACCAAAATTGTAAATTCTGTAACTTCGCGAAAAAAAGTTATTTTGTCCAAATATTTGGGTTACTAGTTCAGCGATGTTTGCTGGTGTTTTTAGCAAGTTTCCAGGCAAATCGCGGACTATGATGAAAACGCCGGCGCACCACAGCAGCTCGGAAGCTTCGCGCTGCAAGGGCCCAGAAATACCTGGTTCCCAGTCTCTACCCCTGTCCGTTCCGTACATAATAGGCGCATCGTATCGGCATCCCGGTCGCGTACCATGCAGTGCCGCTTCCCCTGAGTGATGCACGTTAATTAAAGACATGGTGGCTGGCGCAATGAGACAGAATCTCAAATTTCTCATCTGCAGTGGGTAGTAATGTCGCGTACGGCCATGCTCTGTCAAACTGGACTCCTCCTGGTTTGCGGGAAGAGAGAAAGAGGTGCCTGATGCTTAGGGAAATCACGATTTTCGAACCCTGCGCCTGGAGCAGAAAAACTTGGAGATATGCTAGACGGGACCAAAGAATGGTGACAGACCAGCGTCGCATTCCGAGCTATCAGCTACTTTTTTTTGTCGGGTTGTGCATGCTCAGAAATTTCGAATAGTAGTTTCGAATAATGCACTATTCGATATTCGCTTCGAATAAAAACTGTATTGCACTACTCTGCGTTTTTTCGAAGTAAGTTGATTGGCGTGGCGGGTTAGCCCCCATTTGAGTGCGCGTCTTATCGAGTACCGGTGCACTGGCGGCGAAGCAATACCCGCCAGAAAGCGAGCTTTCTCCGCGGTAAGTGCGTCTTTTCTGCGGCCCTTAAGGTGCTCGGTGAGGAAGCTGAACTCAACGGTTAACCTTCGCCGCGATGTTCACTTGGAAAAGTATGAATATGGCCATCGCGCGCTCGGAAGAAAGCGCATACAATCAAAGCGGGATGGTGCACGCGTGCCGTCTGCGTTTGAAAATAAATGGAAACTTTCTGAGGAACGTGTATATCTATGTGATGCAGTGCAAGTTTGCCAATTAAACTCCTGTTACGTTAGACAATACTATGTGCTAGGCAGAGATGCCTTTGCAGCCTGAATTCATTGCCGAGCGATTTAATCCTCTTTTAACTCAGAGATTAAAGAAAGAATATTTCACTTAGCAAGATTTAGCCTATTTACTCAATCGTGCATAGTTTTCCATCTCTATAGGATTCATTTTATATCAAATATGTACCTTACTTGCCATCCCAAGACATCAGACCTTCTTAGTTCACAGCTTATAAATATAGATAGATTAAAATTAGCTTGTAAAATGAACAAGTGGAACAACCTTCACAAGTTTAGCTGGAGTTTTTATCTAAGCGTTACGTAATGGTAGTGAAAGGTGTGGAAAAACTATTCGATATTTCGATTCAAAAATATTCGGCCAAAACCACTATTCGCTTCGAATTCAGCTTCGAACTCAAAAAGCCACTATTCGCACAAAACTATTTTTTATACAACGCGGCTTATACTTATTCTCCCAGGGTCGCTCACGGCGTAACACACACACAGAAATACACACACTTCGTTTTTAAGGTGACTCAAATCCTAAAATTAGTTCGTTCCGAACACGCAGAGTGGCGGAACCCAAACAGTAGGCTCTAGGAGGGGCAATCTGTATGCAGAAAAGCTCACCGGAGAAAAAGCGCCTCTATCGGCCTTTTGAGCGATGCGGAAAAAAGCTCACTTACTAATCTAAGAATCGAGCGTTGACTCAAACCGAAATACGTTCACTCTATCTGAAGTATGATGTTGGGATGTGCGCTTGCGGTCATTCTGCATTCTCGCTTAGGAGAATATATATTTAAATAATAGTAAGCCATCCTGTAACACGTCAGGCATTGCACGACTGAAAATAAAATAAATAATTTCAATAGAAGGCTGATAAGGAGAAGAAAAAATATCGGGGGAGACATAACCCATGTAGAGGAGACATGCAGCTGGAGCACTTTCTGTACATAATAATTATGAAATTACTTTTCGCATTGTATATACGACGCCCGCATTACTGCGGCAATATCCACGTTTGACCATCTGTTTAAGAATCAGTGGTTTTAATTTCTTACCTTATTCGAACGGAAAAATAAAAAAGGTAGTATTTCACTACCCTGGCTACGTCAGAATTAAATATGGTGACACATCCAGACGAAAATGTTGAGCACAAAAGCGGAACGAGTCGTTGCAGTCAGGTGGTAAAGGAAAATCAAGATTACTAGGAAATCGTAAATCAAATGAGACACGGTCTCTAGGATGATTTAAATGAAAGGTTAACCACAAAAATAATATTTGTTTTCCCATTTTTTTATAGTTGATGCTTTTTTGGCCATACCCTCTGCTTGTATTTTAAATGGTAATGATCATCACACACACACAAAAAAGAGTTATATTGGACTGAACTTATCGAGCAAAATGCAGTGGTCGTCGGAGCAAATCTGACGCGTTGAGCTTTTTTTTCTACTCCTCCGACGTCGTCAGTTACCTCTTATCTTTTTGATCGGTGAAATCAGAACGCAAAATATAGAAGCGAAAACTGAGAAATGTAATTTTCGTATTGCTAGAGAAAATCAAATGGGAAAAAAGAGAAGAGATGTATCTTTTTCGCTAAAACATAAAATATGAACAATGTAAACTGTTTTTTTGTAGTATGGCGGGTTTTCTGTGAACAAAGAGCTGTTAAAATTGCAGTTTTTTTTTCTGCAGTTTTTTACTGAACCGGAAGCGTTGATCAAACAACCTGCCGTGTTTAGAGTTGCGCATAGTGATAAATAAAACAATATTTGCTAGCTACAGTGATAATTGTCTGATTTAAAGAAATTAATCTGGCAACCTTTTTTCTAATCTGAAAAATTGTTTTTGCCCACGGCAAAGCGATTTCGGTGTGAAGTTGTTGCACTAACTGCGTGACACTTTCAACATAAACAAACACACACACACATATATATATATATATATATATATATATATATATATATATATATATATATATATATATATATATATAGATAGCTGAGAGGGAAAAGCAAAACCCCGGATGAAAACAGCAACAACGGGCGGTTAAGGCCGGACTCCCGGCCGGAAACGTCGAAGAATAAACCACCCGTTGTTGCTGTTTTCATCCGGGGTTTCGCTTTTCCTCTCAGTTACTACCCTACGCCTTCGGCCCCCTGCCACCATGCCCGTTATATATATATACATATATATATATATATATATATATATATATATATATATATATATATATATATATATATATATATATATATATATATATATATATATATATAGTATATACAGTCGGGGCTTGTACTGCCGAGAGTTTGCATAAAATAAATAAAATAGAAGAGCTATTTCAAAAACTTAATCCCTAACTGTAGACGCTTTTCTTCCGAAACGTCTAAGTAAAGTTGATTAAGTTTTTGAAGCTGGTATTCATATATATATATATATATATATATATATATATATATATATATATATATATATATATATATATATATATATATATATATATATATATATATATATTTGCAATCAGCCATCCACGGCGAGTGACGTAGCCGACCATAAAGTTCGAAACCCCAACAACATAACTATCGTGCCCGCAATCTCTCCTACAGAGTTCTCCCGTAGCGGAAGCGTTGTGAGTCATTAAACTCGAGGAGGATAATATAGGAAGCGGGGGACCGTTAAAGCAACGTAGGATTTTGTTAGGAATAACAAAAAGCAAGATTTGTTTTAGAAAAGTTTATCTTTCTACAGTTGCGTCGGCATTGTTTTTGTTTCTTATCTGCACTGCGTGTGACGTGCTGCATGTTTGGGCGTTTGCTTTACGCTCGGGCGGGGTGAACTATGGAACGGAAGCGTGCTCACGCCCTCGCGCGCGGGGGGCTTTTGAGCGGCCGCGGTGGGCTAGAGAGAAGTCGGACCCCGGTCGTTAACAAACGGATCCGGAATTGTCGGTTTTGGGGCGCCGGGCAGCGTGTACTTCTGTCCGCGCTTGTGAGAAACTTTAAGCTGGCGTGCGATGTGCCGGCATATTTCGCCGCACCCAGAGTAGAAACTTCGCTCTTAATCGACGCAATAGCTTAACTTTGTTGGCGTTAGCCAGACTAGGGAAGATGACAGAGACCGACTCTGCCAAGGAATTTGGGTTCGACCGTTGAAGTGTCGGAGGGGGTCACGTTGACAGCTCGCTGATCATGGGGGAACAGGTGCCTGCGTGACAATGGACAAATTTGAAGTGATTGAGTCCATTCTGGGAGGGAAGGGAGGCCCCTACGCGAGTCTAGAAAGGGCTGGCTAAGAGGATTCTCGGGGGATTCGGCTTTGGAGATCAGGGAGATTCGGCTGTTGGGAACTGGGGCTAAAGATAGGGGTTGTAACGGTGGGGGAGTTTGAATTGTAAATTTCTGTTGGCTTGTCGTCGTTTTTGTTTTAATAGATAAACGTGGCCACAGCAATACCTTCG